>JAOYMO020023841.1:0-43725 GCA_025802455.2 Iodosphaeria phyllophila | reverse complement strand
CCGGCCGGCATCGGCCGATACGACACGGAGGTGACGCGCAACGTCTCCTCCGACGCGCGTCTGCCGGAGATCGCCTCGTGGATGGCGAACCAGGGGAGCACCCCGGGCGCGCGGTACCCGAACATCGGAGTCGGCTTCCACCGTACGGAGATCGTCAGCAATGACACGCTGCTCCAGTCGCTCATCTCCCTGGAGCTGGGAGACACGGCCGTCATGACGAGCCTGCCGTCCTGGTTGCCGCCGGACGACATCTACATGTTGGTGCGCGGCTACACCGAACGGCTCGACAAGTTCCTGTGGGACATCACCCTCAACACCACTCCGGCCTCCGCCCTGGCCGTCGGCCGGTGGGACTACACGACCGAGCTCGGGCAATCCCGCTGGGGCCACGCCAGCTCGACGCTCAGCACGGCGATCAACACCACGGCCACGACGATCGTGCTGGCGCTCAACAGCACGACCCCGTTCACGCTGGACAGCTGGACCACCAACGCCGCGTCCTACCCGTTCGACATCGTCCTGGCCGGCGAGCGGATCACGCTGACCCAGGTGCCGACGGGCACCGATCCGCAGACCTTCGCCAACTGCGTCCGGTCGGTCAACGGCATCGTCAAGTCGCACGTGGTCGGCGAGCGTGCCCAGCTGTTCCAGGTTTCCGTTTGGGGCCTGTCCTACTAGAAAGGCTCATCCATGGTTGCCGCTGGCGATCCCACCAACTCGGCCGATGTCATCTCAGATGAGGACTACACGATCCGCAAGCCGCTCGTCCGGCTCGTCCAAGCGGTCGCTCAGTCGATCCCGAACAACGTGAGCACTGACCTCACGTTCACCACTGAGGACATCGACACCAACGGATTCCACGACAACGTGACCAACACGGCGCGCATCACGCCAACGGTCGCCGGGTACTACAAGCTGCACATGATGTACACCCACGCGGCGCGCACCGACATCAATACCGTGTTGATCAACTTTGCGAAAAGCGGAACGGGCATCACCCCGTCTCTTCGTTGGCCGTTCGGTGGATCGAGCGTCGGCAGCGTGTACGCGTATCACACATATGCGATCGTGACCGCAAACGGCACGACGGACTACTTCACCGCGCAAGCGTTGCTGAGCAATACCGCCGCAACGGCCACGCTGACCAGCGTTGGCGGCACAACGACCAGCACTTTCGAGTGCGAGTTCCTTCGGCCCCTCTGATCGGAGAATCTTGATGAACGCACAGCTCCTGCTCTGGCTCATTGCGCTGATCCTGTTCGCGGTCAGCGCCTTCACCAACCCGCCCCGTGTCAGTCTGGTCAGTCTCGGACTGGCCTTCCTGGCCGCCGGATTCCTCGTGCCGCTGGTCAGCTGATGACCATCTGGGGATGGGACCTCTCGCACTACGACGCGCCCGACTCGCGACCGGCGATCGCTGAAGGCTTCTCCTTCTTCACGCACAAGGCCGGCGGGGATGCCAACGATGCCGAACTCGGTACGTGGTGGAATCTGATGAAGCCCTACCGTGCGAGCGTCCTACTCGGCGCGTACTGGGTGCTCTACCCGGGCAGCGCGGTCGCCCGCGCGGACCAGTTCATCGCCCGGCTCGACTCGCAGTGCCCGGGATGGCGAGATGATTCGTTCATCCTGCAAGTGGACTGTGAGAAGTGGGGCGGCGACCCTGGCACTGTGCCGCACTTGGCGGATATCCGTGCCTTCTGCGACCGGCTGAAGGCGCGGGCGCCGAAACTGCGTCCGATCGTCTATGCCCCGGACTGGGTATACGGCAACACGCTCAGGGGCCTGGAGTATCCGCTGTGGGCGTCGGACTACGTCACCGGCGACGGAACGGCCAGTGCGCTCTACCCGGGGGACGGCTCCAGTCGGTGGGCCGCCTACTCGGGGCAGACTCCGGCGATCCTGCAATTCACGAGCTCGGCGAGGATCGCTGGGCAGACCACCTGTGACGCGAACGCGTACCGGGGCACGCTGAAGGAGCTCACCGCCCTGGTGGCTCCCGGATGGCAAGAGGAGATCGTCATGGCGGAACTGACCAAGGCCGACGTCTACGCGGCTGTGTGGAACACCGATTCGCTGGGTGCGCCCGACGCGGCGACCAACACGGCCAACCCGGCGTGGACCGGCGAGTCGTTCATCCGTAACACCTACAACGAGGCGAAGCGCGGGCGCATCGCCGCGGAAGCCGCCCTGGCCGGTCTCAGCGCCGACACCGTGGACGAGTCGGCGATCGTGGCCGGCATCCTCGCGCAGCTCACCCCGGAGTCGATCGCCGGAGCCATTCCCACGGATCTTGCGGAGCAGGTAGTCTCCCTGCTCAGTGCCCGTCTTGCGGAGTGATTGCACTCCGACAAGTAAGATCCATTCACATAATGGAAGAGCTCCGGAAAGCGGGACCATGAGTGAGCACGCTGACGCGCGGACCTGGGCTGCTGGCCGTTCTCCGGGACGTGACCAGTTACGTCGGGGGATGGTTGCTGATCGGGTATCAGGCCCTGGCCGTGCCGCCACAGGACGTGAACGTGTGGTTCCTGCTTCTCGGGGGATCGCTGATCGGAGTGCCGGGTATCGCGGACATTCTGAAGCTCCGCACTGGTACGGGCGCGCCGCCTTCATCGCCTCCTCCGGCGGCCTCGCCGCCGCCGCTGCCTTGATCGTTGCCGCCCGGCTGATCGGGGGGTGATCATCGTGGGGACCATGAGCCCGGGGTGGAAGCTCTGGCTGGTCGCGCTCAGCGTGGCCGTCCTCGGTCCGGTCATCAGCGTGATGGCCTCGGTCCGGCTGGCCGAGGACAACACCCGTGACCAGCTGCGGATCACCTGCACGTCGATCCGCTACTCAATCCAGGCGTACGACGAGACGCCTCCGCTGACGCTTGCCGGGAAGAACCTCCGGCAGGCTTATATTGATCAGTATCGCGATTTCGGCTGTCCGCCGAAGTAAAGGGGAGAGACCATGACCGAACCCACCGACCCGGCCGACAGCGGCCAGGGTGTCAAGGCCGAGAGCAAGTACGCGCTGCTCGTGCAGTTCGTTCTCTCGGTTGGCGCCACCGCTGTCATCGGCTACCTGACCACGCTCAACCTGAGCACCCTGCCGGGCTGGCTGACGGCGGCGGCGACCATGGCTGTCTCGACGGCGATCGGCTTCCTGACCGCCTACAAGACCAAGAACGCCCCGGCGTCCTACCGGTGAAGCGCGTCCTGGCCGGGCTGATCGTCAGCCTGTTGGCCGTCGGGGGCGGCGCGGCGTGGGGCTACGCCGATCGGCCGGCGACCGAGTTCGCGCCGCACACGGCCGGACGGTAGAACGCAGAAGCGGCGCCACCAATCGGTGGCGCCGCTCTTTGCTGCCTCAGCCCCGGCACCCCGCGCAGTGCAGGCCGGCACAACCCCGGCTCCAGTGCGGCGCCAGCCAGAACAGGATGACCACCGCTGCCGCCATCCCCGCAGCAGCCATGATCACCATCCGACTTTCCCAAACGAGCCAGCACACGGCGGTCAGGAACATCAGGGCCGAGATGCCGAAGACCGACACCCGCACGGCCAGGGTGCGGCGCACGGCTGAGCGCTCCTTGAGCCGCACGTAGGGGATGGTGATCTGGCCGGTGCGCCGGTTCTCCTTCGCGAACCGCCAGACCGGAGCGATCTCCCCGCGCTTCTCCAGCTTGGCCACCTCCGCCTTCACCCGATGCAGGCCGATGCCCGTCACCGTGCCGACCCCAACCGCCCCCGGATACAGGCCCTGTACCCGCGCGAGGTACGCGGGCACCATGTCAGTCGTTGACATAGCTGATCACCTTCGCCTTCCGCTTCCCCGTCTCGTCCTTGTAGACAACGACATCCTTACCCCGCCGGTTCCACGGGTCCAGCCCCGCCCAGATGCCGCCCCAGCTTCCGGCCGGCTTCTCCTGGCCGGTCACCCAGTCGTGGCACTGCACGAGCAGCGGGCACTCCCGGCACATCTCCTTCGTCTCCTCGCGGCGCATCACGCCCATCGGAGTGACGCTGTCCGTGTAGCCGTTGTCCGCGAGCTCCTTGCCCCACTCGGTCGTGCACAGCCCGCCGGTGAAGTCGGGTTGCGTCCGTGCGGTGATCGGCTCCGGCGTGGTCTTGGAAATCTGCGCATCGCGCCACTCCTTGGCCGCCGCCGCCGTCAGGCCGGTCCGCCGCCGCTCAGCCTCGTAGTCGGTCCGCATCTGCATGCGCATCCGCGCGCGGGGGCAGATGCAGGCTGGCGTGCCCGACCGGCCGCGCGCCGCGTTCAGTGAGTTGTGGCTCGGCGCCGGACACTCGTCCAGGATGCGCCAGGGGCCACCGCCCGGCATGTCGGTCTTCAGCTGCCTGCCCGGACCTCCGCCCGGAACGCCCCTCAGTTGCTGGCCCATGGATACCACCCGTTCGCGTAGATGAGGACGATGGCCGACACCCAGATGATCAAGTGCACGGGCCGAAAGTTGAAAGACCACCCGGACATGTCCCGCTGGCCGCGTTGCCGCTTGGCCGTCTTGAGCGGGATGCGCCGAGGATTCCACAGGTTCTTCTGGTGGTTGTAGATCGGCCAGAGGAGGAAGATCAGGAGCGTCTCCACCGAGTGGAGGATCGGCTTGATGTACGGCAGCGGGATGAAGTACCAGGACGGGGAGAGGTCGACCCACGGCTTCGGCATGGCGTTGTACTTGACGCTGCCCTCCGTGTGGTCGCGGTAGCGCGAGCGCACCCGGCCTTCCCCGACATACGCCGTGTGACGCGGCTGCATCAGCAGGACGGCCACGACCAACGCCCACGCCATCGCCGTGCGCTGCACGAGCGCCGTACCGAGCGCCCCGAGGAGGACGCCCCCGGCGAGCCACACGGGCGAGCGCCCGAGCAACCCTGGCCGGCGGGTGCGGAAGATGTACACCCCACCCCAGTTGTGACCGACGCGCCCGTTCACGACCGCCACCCGCTCGGCCGGCGGTGCCGCCCCTTGCCCTGCTCCGGCGAGCGGACCAGCGGGGAGAGCAGCACCCCGGCCATGATGAAGAGCGCGGGCACGGCCGCGATGAGCCCCCACTGCGACCCGTTCATCGCATGCGCCTGATCGTGCGCCACGACCAGTGACCAGTACCGCAGTCCCGGCAGAGGTAGACGGCCCTCTTTCGGCCGTCCCCCGCGCTGTTCTTGATCGCTATGCGCACGACGTCTTCCCATTCGGCGCGCGAGCCTTGCCTGTACATCACTTCTTGACCCTTTCCTGCTGGGAGGCGTGGCGGCGCCGCGCCCATTCTTTGACGGCCCCGAAATCGTACGTGTAGCCCTTGAATTGGTTGCCGCCATAAGCGCCTGGAAAGGCCGGATCGCCCTTATCATCGCTACGTGCGGCATTGCGCAGAATGTTCAGACTAATACCGAGAGGCTCCAACGCATCGACCATATCCCCCAATTTGCGGGCATCGACGTGCGCCAATACCTCGCCCTCCAGGGCGGGCAATTCCGAGCTACGTCCAGCTACGTCCGGACGTAGCTGATCTTCCAGCGTAGGGGACATGTCCTGTAGTTCCGTCCCGGCCGCCCCGTAACTGCTGGTAAATGGCGTGGTCGGGTTGGTTTTGCCACCTCGCGCGTACTTCTGCGCCTCCTCGTTGGAGACGAACGGGACCTGGATAACGGCCACGTCCTCACCCGAAACAATGGTCCATCGACCGATGGCGGAGGACTTGCGAGGGAAGGGCTTGATGTCCGGTACGAGCATTTTCCGGGTCTGGTCAGAATAGCGAGCCATGCACTTGATGTTGAACGATTCGCGGATATCCGCGTTGCCGTTGAAAATGCGCGCCGAGAAACGTTGCGCAATGCGCAGATCGAACATCCCGAACTCGCGGCCGGCGAACGGGAGCATGGCGTACCCGCGCTGAGCAGGGCTTTTGACCGGGGTGCGCTGCCGCTCCATCGGCTCCAGCATGGCCCGGTAGTCCTGCCACCAGGCCGTGAGCAGGTCGGAGGTCGCGTTCCACTCGTCCCCGACGATCAGGACGCTGGCCCGGCCGGACATCCCCTGCGTCTTGCGAATGTCGATCTCCTCGGCGATCCGGATACCCATGTCGTGGATGTCCTCGATGTCGGAGATGTAGGTGACCCCCGGCAGGCCCTTCAGCCAGGCGTACGCCTTGGTCATCTTCCAGTCCAGAACGACCACGCCCCAACCCCAGCGCAACGTCTGCATGATGATCAGCTTCGCCAGCGTGGACTTGCCCGCCCCCGAACCGGCGGAGATGGCGATATGCGGGGAGTCATCGATCATCTCCGCGTGCAGCGCCGTACCGTCTCCGGCCAGCCCGAGGAGCGGCCGGTGCTCCTCCGAGTTGAGGAGGAAGGAGTGCACGTCGGTGAAGGAGACGAACGACGGAGGAGTAGGAGGCATGGAGACGAGTACCCGAGGAGAAGATCCTTCGGTCTGCCACATGGCGATAGCACCCTTCATTCCTAGTTTGGCGGAGACGGAGGAGACGAGACGCGTCTTCACTTTCTCGTCAGCGCCGGTGAAGGTGGCGGGGAGACGAATCTCCACCGCTCCTCCTTCCGGCTCCAGGTAGCGCTTCGGCACGGTCACCCACTGGCCGGCTTTCCGGTCGGGGATGCTCGTTGCCAGGATCATCGCGGCGGAGCGGGAGACGGGGAGGACCTTCTCCTCCAGCCACTGCCTCCGTCCCTCCACCTGCATCCGTACGACGGAGAACTTCCGCCGCTCCTCCTCCGTCTCCACGAACCGGGGGAGGAAGTAGAAGTAGCCGTACTCCACCATCCGGCGCCGGAGGAGATAGGAGACTCCGAGGAGTACTCCCACCGCGAGGTTGGCGAGGAGGAGGAAGGAGGGACGCAGGTGCGCGGGGAGGGAGACGAACGCGGAGGACATGCGCAGGAGGAGGACGACCGCAAGGAGGAGGAGGACGTACGCCCCGAGGAGACGCCACCCCATCCGGGAGGCACCGCGCATCATCTCCCACTTGAGCGCGGTCGCCGACGGGTCGAGCGAGCGGGTGGCTGGACGGAGGAACGTCGCGTCCGTCTTGCGCTGGCCGGCGAGGTTGCGGCCGGAGAGGAAGCGGAAGAAGAACCGGACGACGTAGAACAGGATCTTGCCCGCGTACCAGAGCTTCTTCACGCGTCCCACTCCCAGCATGCGAACGAGTAGCCGTACGAGTCGGCGAACGAGCCCTCGCCGTAGGCCTCCATGGTCATCTCGCAGGAAGCGGGGATGTGCTGCTGAAACTTCTCGTCGGCCATTCCCTGCGCCGCGCGCCGGAGGAAGCGATCAAGCTCCTCTCCCCGAGCAAGCTTGGAGGAGACCGCAATCCGGACGGTGTACCTCACTTCGGACCTCCGTTCAGCAGGTAGGCGATGCTCAGGGCGGGCACCGCGATCAGCGCGGCCAGGGTGATCAGCGCTCCGAGGAGCAGGCAGATGGCGATGACCATGTTCTCCACGCGCTCCCTCACCACCACCACCCCCGAATCAACCCGACGTAGAAGAGCGCGACCAGCGCGGCCACCAGGATGGCGAGCGGGTAGACGATGATCAAGATGTCCCGCAACGTGCTCACGGCGCCTCCAACTCCTGCACGGAGGATCGAACATTCCGTGAGCCCCACTCGCTAGCCGCCCAGCGATCCAAGTGCCTGACTCGACGCACCGCCTCAGCCTTGTCCCATGTGTCGAACGGGCCGACCACCGTGGTCTCAGTCCAATTGATCTTGCCAACTTCCACAATCACCCAGCTCACTTCCACCACCCCGCGCGGACGGAGATCCAAAAGAGTCCGAGGATCAGGACGACACCGATGCCGTCGTCAACCACCTGAGGCCAGTTCATCGGGTCACCAGCTCACGGAGGATGGAGACGTTGGCCGGGCTGACCTTCTCCTTCTCCGAGTCCACGGAGACGCGGGGGTCGGCCTGGAGGAGCTTGGTCACCTTGCGGAGGCGGCCGATGGTGGTCCGGCTTGCGCCGGTTGCCTCCGCGATCGGGCCGTCCTTCTCCCCGTCCAGGATCATCTCCGCCACCTTGCGGACGTCGAAGGAGGAACGCGGGGAGGAGACGCGAGGAGGAGACAACTCCAAGGCTTTGGAGGAGCTGGGTTCAGGCTGGGAGATCTCCTGCATCATCTCCGCTCCCAACCCCTCCTCCTTCGCGCGGTCCCAGTCCTCCGTGGCGTACTTCTCCTCGAACTCCTCCGGAGACAAGGAGACGACCTCCTCCTTGGGAGACATCTCCCGAGCACGGATGCTCAGGAGAGCGACCGTGCCGCCGATCATCAGACCGTCGATGCCGACCGGGCCGATCATCGCGGAGAAGGCGTCCTCGCCTGCCAGCCCCATCAGCGCGTGCAGATGCTGATAGGAGACCACCACTGCGACCAGACCGACGGGCAGCAGCATGACCGCCCGGCCGATGTAGTCCAGGTCGCTCGTACGCCACTGCACGCGCACCAGAACCTCCACCGCCACGAAGACGGCCGTCGGCCAGATGAGCGCGAGCACGATGCGGATGGGGAGGTTCACCGTGCCGTCGGTGAGGAAGGTGTGCGTCTCGTTGCCGAGGACCGACATCGACGCACCGAAGATCAGGGCGAAGCGAGCCCAGCGCTTGCCACTCGTGTTGTCGCTCATGATCACTTCACCTCCCGAATCTTGAGGATCTCCAAGAAGATCTGCCAGACCGACTCGGCGTGGCCGTACCGCATCCGGTCCAACCGCTGCTGACTCTTCGCGTTCAGCCAGCAGCCGAGGAGCAGAACCGCGAGAAAGATTCCGAGCGCGGTTCCGATCAGGCTCAATGCGAACCAGAAGGCGTGGCTCATGACCACTCACTCACCAACGGGATCAGATTGATCATGGCCGCGTGCCGGGCGTCGACGGTGGCCAGCATCTTGGCCTCCATGTCCCGGATGGTCTCGATGCTCGGGTGCGGCGCGTCCAGCTCCAGTTCGACGTTGGCGAAGGTCTGCATGTAGTCAGCCCGGATCACGCTGAAGACTGCGAGAAATTTGTACATGGGTCTCATCCCCTTTGTCAGAGCCCCGGAGGCGGGTAGCTAGATCGCAATGCCCGCCCCCGGGGGATGTCACCAGTTTACTTCCCAACTGGAAATGAAGCAACCCCCAAACCTTGATCAGGTTCAGGGGTTGCTTCTGGCCGTTCTTCCCGGACCGCGCCGTCCGCCGGCCAGCTCGTGGGGGGTCACTCCCCTCCGGTTTCCGCGTGGTTGTAGGAGTACTCAATCGTGTCTTGCAGACCGTCCCACCGGCCGGTCCAGCCGCACGCGGGAGCCGTACTCCACGAGTTCGGGCCGTGGTGCACGATGCACCGGGCCAGCACCATCTCTTCGTCGTCCGGGTCCTGGAGGATCTCGATGACCGAGACCTTGCCCTCAAGCTTCAGTTTCGCCATGCCCCCACCTTACCAGTTCGGAAGTCAACTAGCTAGGCCATTCCCACGTCACGGGGCGGCGGATCAGTTGGCCCGCCATGGCGCCGGGAGTGACCGCCTGGTGCGCGACGTTCTCCATCACCCGCTTGCCAGCCAGTGACCACGCCTGGTCGACCAGCACGGAGCAGATGGCTTCCACGGGGAGAGCTGGAGTGTATCGCTGGCCTGGCCACGGACCGTTTATCTGGATCGCGGGACCAGGGTCGCGCCGCCGGCCGATCCACCTCTCCAGGCGCTCAGCCTTCAGCCCGAAACGCCACGCGGCCAGCGCGAGGTAGGACAGCGGCGAGTAGGCCACCTTCTCCGCGACCATCAGCCGGGCGATCGCCGCCGCGTCTTTCGCCTGGCCGGGGTAGTCCTCCGGGAGGCGGCAGTAAGCGTGCTTGCGGGTCCAGTGCTCCGCACCGATCGAGACCTCCTCGGCCCCGTGCGGCATGGCCTGGACGATGCGCGCCTTGTCCTGATAGCGCGCATCGGCTGGAGACTGCCCGCGAACCACGATGGCCACGTGATGCACCTTGAAGGCGCCGATCTCCACGGACTCGCCGAGTAGCCACTCTCCATAGCCCACGCCCGCTCCGGCCGCACCGCTGATGTTGGTGAACATGATGTCGCCGGGGCGGAGGTCGGCGAGGCTGTTGATCACAGTCACGGCAGGCCCGCCAACGTCTTCTCCAGCAGCGCGCGCAAGCTACCCGGACCGCCGATCCCTCCGCCGACGGCCACCTTCAGATCCAACTCGCCCGACTCCTCATCAATCCTGCACACGATGAACGCGTGCGGATGGTTGTCGGCGAGCGCTTCCAGGATCTTGCCCTCGGCATCGTCGTCCGGTGCTTCGGTCTCGATGTATTCAGTCATCTCATCCCTCTCTGGTTTCCTGTGACCCGGACCGACCGAAGGCGGCCCGGGAGGCAGGAGATCAGCAGGAGCCTGCGGTGCCTACCGCCGTGCCGGTGGAGTTGGCGCCCGGGCCGCCGAGCGAGAAGGCCGTGGTCGATGTGCCGCTACCGGCCAGATATGACCAGTACGCCGGAAGGGTGGCACCGAGCGTCATATTCACGCCGGTCGCGGAGCCGTTGATCTGCGTGGTCGACCAGCTGGACGGCTTCGGGGTAACGGTCTGGCCGAGACTGCCCTGCACGCCGGTGCCCATGTCGTCGCACGACGGGTCCGGGTTGGTCGCACCGGGGACGGAGGCCACCTCGCCGAACACCTGGTAGAAGTTGTAGCTGGTGAAGGTGACCGCCGGGGTGGCGCCGGACCACAGACTGTCGGGCCACGCGCCGACAGCCACGCCGTCGTAATAGACGTACCAAGCGTTGTACGGGCTACCCAGGTGCGAGATGTCGAACTGCTTGACCTTGCCCATGTCAGCGGCCGGGAACGCCGCTCCCGCGTTGAACGGGTTGCTGCCGACGTCCAGGTAGCCGCACGCGTTGTAGCAGAGTTGAGTGTTGTTAACCCAGGCGAACGTGAAGAGACACGTGGTGGTCGCGCCCGCACCGCAGACCAGCGGATCCTTGGTCCAGCCGACCTCGACGATCTGATTGGAGTCGGCCGACTCGACGGCGATCTCCTGTAGCGAGTGGCCGTCGTGCACGTACGGGTTGGCCATGTAGGCCTTGGACATCAGCCGCGTGTTCGTGCCGGTGATGGTCTGTCGGCCGTACACGTAGTTGAAGCAGGCCGACGTGCCGCACGTGGTCAGCGAGTGCACGCCCGGGCGCGGCATGCCCTTAGCTGCGTGCACACCGACCGGTTTGGTGTTGCCGCCGGCCGCGTGAGCGGCTCCAGCGGGGAGGATTGCAGCGGCCAGCAGTGCGACCACAGCAGCGAGACGTTTGATCATGGGACCTCTTCTCTCTGGTTTCCCGTGACCCGCGCCGGCCGTAGGCCTGAGAAGTGGTCCACGAAGGACCGTCTACGGACGGCGCGGGAGGCGGGGAATCAGCGAGAGAGTTCGACCTTGGTAATCCAGGACGGGTAGCCGTTCGTGTTCGGCTTCTGGCTGACACGGGTCACGGTGAGCTTCGCACCGATCATGTCCTGCTCCGAGCGGAAACCGAGACGCCGGATCTCCGCCCGCAGCTGCTTCAGCTCGTCACCCGACGCGTAGAACGCGCGGGCACCGTCGTCGGGCAGGTTCGGGTCCCGGCTGATCGCCGCCGACTCGGCCGCGTCGAAGCGGTAATCGGTGGCCAGCTCGATCACGGTGTCCATCACGGGGTTGTTCGGCTTGCCCGTGATCTGGTCCACCGAACGGGGGCCGACCTTACGCAGTTTGCCGCCGATGTCTTCCGGGGTGGCCAGGAAGAACTTCGGCATCTTCGTGTTGTAGTCCCGGGCCTGGACGTCGTACGGCGCGGCGGTCAGAACGCCGGTCCGGACGGTGCCGAGAACGTGGGACTTGTTGAACAGACTCGGCGCCAGGGTCGGGCCGGAGAAGAGCTGCGAGGGCTGACCGACGAACGAGTCAGTCAGGTTGCCGGCCGTGTCCTGAGCCTGATTCGGCGTGGCGCCGTAGGCCTGGACGGGAGCCTGCTGCGAGACGGACTCGGCAGCGGCAGCGAATGCACTGGTCATGCTGTGGATCTCCTTGGGTCGGTAGGTCGGTATGTCGTTGGATCTTAGGTGAGGGGGCAGAAGGCTCGGGCCTCCATATAGGCGTTTCACCTCTGCCCCCTCGTGAGCGTCCTGCGGTTGAGCCTTTCACCACGAATGGTTTCTCCGCCGCAGTAACCCTCGTGCCCCGTCGGGAATCGAACCCGATCACTCCACCGCCAGCGGCTAGGCCGCGCGCATTGGAAGCTCACCATGGCTTACGGGGGCTGGTGCACCGGGCGGTGATGGCTGCTGACCGCGTGCCGCCCGGTAGCCGGATTCTGGTGGGCCGACTCCCCATCCGTCTCTCCGGACTGTCACCCCTTACCAGAGAGGTCCCATGCTCGCGTTCGGCCCAAACGCCTAGCGCTTGCGTGCCCTCAACAGGAATCGAACCTGTCAGCCGCGTCCGGTGGGGTCAGCCCAGACCCTGAAGGCTAGGTGAGGGGGCGAGTCCTGCGTCGGGCTGTCCCCGCCCCCTCCCGATCGTCTCTCCGATCCGCCACCCCTTGCGCGAGGTTCCGCGCCCCGGTGCCGACTCGAACGACATGGCGGTCCACTCTTGCCGCCCGGGGCTTGCGCCTGAAAGACCGTGGATGGTGCTCGCAGGCTGTATTCAGTTGTGAAGTGAACTATATCAGAGTCAGCTGAACCACGCTCGCCTGAGTTTCTGTCCAACCGTCTTCGGTCCGGGCGTGAACGGAATCAAGGTCTGCGTGGACTTCTTCTGGTGGCGGGTGAGCTGGGGCACCTCAGAGACGGTGACCTTGCCCTTCTTGTCAACCGTGTGGGTGAACTGCTTCTTGGCCATCAGGAGCACTCCGGACGGAGCTTCTGGCAGTACGCGTCCAGCGGTTGCGTGCGCAGTGCGCTGGTCAGAGCCCTGGTCACGGGTTTGGCCGTCAGCTTCGCGGCCACCGTCTCGTTGGTCTCGACGTTGAAGCCGATGGCCTTGTCGTGAGAATTGATCTTCCTCGCCATCAGGACTCGTCCTCCGGCTTCGGTTCGGGCTTCGGTGCCGGCCGCTTGTCCTCAAGCCGGTGCTGCCCCTTGTAACTCTCCACGGTCATCCCCTCCGTGTAGCTGGTGCATGGATGGTGCTGACTACCGGCTGCGCCGGTTCATCGCCTTGACGTCTGCCACCGTGACGCCGGAGCGCCCTGAGGCCCTCAGGTCGGCCTTCTCGGCCTTGATCTGGTCGTCCCGGATCTCGGATACCGAACGCGGAGCCTGCCCCGCGCTGAACAACCCCATATCGATCTCCTCACTGCAATGCGGACATTTCACGTGCGCGGCCGGGATTCGAACCCGGATCTCCCCATTTGGTGAGGGCTCTGCCGATTGAGCTACCGCACTGGCCGGTTCCCGCCGGCCCTCACCTTCAGGTCACATGCTCGGCAATGGCTACCAGGGGTTAACTGCCCCCGGGCCTCACGCGTCGGGAAACGCGTGTCCTCGCACTCAGACTTTGGGTGAACCGCTGCCAGCCTGGGAGTCGAACCCAGATCCTCCGGTCGCTGCCGGTAAGTCCATGGCACTGCTGGCATTGAGAAGGTTCGGCCCCGAGCGTGCGACTCGGGGCCTACCCCCACCGGGTGCGGGACACCTCCCGCTTACCGGTCGCTTTGCCTTACAAGAGGAACACTACCCGTGGCCAGTTGGGATGTCAACTGGCAATCTCAAGATTCTTGCGGCACCCATGCTGACCTGCTGTGACGCTCGGCGTTCTTGCCGCCGCCCCGGTGCTCGATCACTCGCCGAGCCAGCTTGCACGTCTCCCACCCCTGCACGAGGTCGGCCCTCTCCAGTCGGCCAGGCGAGCCGTCGGACGGCACGTGCAGGATGACCCCCTCAGTCAGGTCGACGTGCGCGCTCGGACCGGGCTCGTATGCCTGGCCGTCAAGGGTGAGCATGTGCTCGGCGTTCGCGTAGCAGGCCAGCTGCGCGTCCACCGTCATCCACGAGTAGAAGGCGGTGGACTTCGTCTTCAGGTCGGAGATCAGGAAGCGCTTGCGGGCGGGCTCCCACAGGATGTCATCGAACTTGCCGACCGCGTTCACCCCCATGTTGCGCACGATCCGCTCCGACAGTCCGGGCACTCGGAACAGCCCGGCATCGGCCAGGAGGGCCTCCACGCGCAACGTGCTGTCTTGGATCGCCTTGGTACCGATGAGCCCGTTCGTCTTGCCACGGTGCTCCCAGGCGGTATGCCGGTTGGTCCCGCGCTGTGCGGCCGCCCCCGCGCGAGCCACCATCTTGGCCCGACCGGCGAAGCTCTTCTCCTGCTTCTCCTGATCATGAGCCGTGCCGGCCAGCGCCTCCTTCAGGTCGGGGTAGTCCCGCAGCAGCTCGAAGATCACCCCGTCGGCTTCGGCCTGCTCGACCAGCAACACAAGCTCCTCGTAGAGCTCCGGCGACTTGGCCAGCCCGATCAGGGTCATGCCCTGCTCCCAGATCGACAGCTGCCGGGTCTCCTCGAACGCCCCCACGAGGTTGGTCGCCCGCTGGACGCCACCGGGCACCCAATCGCCGCCCGACTTAACGCCTTCCTCTCCCGGCAGCAGCGGCATGTGATAGCGGCCATTCGGCCCCGGGTGCCCGAACGTCTTCGGCGCCCCGCTCCTGGCCGGTCCGAAAAGCTGTGTGGTCACGCCTTCTCCTCGCACTGTTCGTGAACCCATCCGCCGCTGCCGTCGGCCCGAGTCTGGTCACCGGCCCAAATCGCAAATCCGCAAGAGTCACATTCGCTCTCGTAAGACGCCAGGAAGACGGGACCCTGCCTCGGCACCGGATCGCCGAAGAGCTGCGAGACCGGTGCCGATTCCGTCGGCCGCGGTTGACACGCTTCGTCGGGGTCGTGCTCACTCATGCATGTCCAGCACTTGCTCATCCCTGCATCCCCCTGAACTTCGCCGCGATCCACTGCGTGAGGTGCGCCTTCCTCATGTGTTCCTTGGCGATCCGGCCCGCGTCCCCGACCGTGCCGGACTCCCACGGCAGGGTTTCGCCGCACGGGCAATTGATCTCGTCCGACGGGCATTCGTAATCGCTCGGCCCGGTCGTGAAGGAGTCCAGGTCCAGATCGATCGGGAAGTATGTGTACAGGTTCGACTGGTGGACCGGTATCCATCGAGGCTCTGCCCACAGCTCCTTTCGCTGCTTCACCTCATCGATCACCAACAGCTTGCTCAGCATGCCTGCTCATCCCCTCTCGGCAAGTGCCTGATGAACGCGCGTCCCCGCGCGATATTGATGTGGAACGACGTCCGCTCCATGTAGCGGGCCAGACCCCAGATGCACTCCATGAGGGCTTCCTCAGGCACGCCCGTGTTGGACGTCCAGTGCCAGTACCCGCACAGGATGCAGAGGTAGGCCTGACCCATCCGACTCCCGTCGTACCGGGGGAGGATGTCCTGCCTCTCGATGCCCTGGAGCTTGTGCCAGCAGTAGCTCTGCGCCGCCCGCTTGCACCGGTAGCAGATCACCAGCACCCCGTAATACGGGTGCCCGGACGCGGGCTCACCGCACGTACGGCACTCCGACGGCCGATGCGCCTGGCCGCACTTGCACATCACGGCGTGCCCGCCCGAGCCACGCTCATGAAGCCGACCACGGGATCGATCCGGCCGGTACCGACCTTGACGGTCACCGCGTCGTGGATCTCCCCCTTGCTCATACCCGTGATGTCGATGCCATGCTTGTTGGCCACCTTCACCCACTGGCGGGAGATCTCGCCCTTCCCCTTGCGCCAACGGGCGTGAGCGTCCGCCTCCCGTACGGCGTCCTCGCCGCCGATCTCCTCCAACACCTCCTCCGCCCACGAGCAGGCCATGTCCAGGGACAGGCCCTGATGCTCCGTGGTGTCTCCCTGCCGGCCGACGTGCTGACCTCCGCAGAGACAGAGGCTGGACGTGGTGACGTACGGCTTGCGGTCGGGGCACTCGGTATGCACGAACCACCCGGGCGCCAGGCTCAGCCACGCCACGTCGAACGTGTTGAGCTCCTCGCCTTCCACGATCAGGACGTAGGCCGTCTTGCCGATCGGCATGAAGTAGGTGCCGCCGGCCGTCTGCAACCACGCGCCGATGCCCTTGCGAGCGAGCGGGTCGAAGTCCTCCGACAGCGTCTCCCCGAAGTACGTCTCCGGCTCGAATCCGTTCAGGTCACCATCGGTGCCCGTCTCCTCCAGCAGGAGATCTTCCAACTCCAGCAGCGAGAGGTCTTCGACTTCCACGTCATCGAGATCGTCTCGGGCGGAGAGATCGATCAGAGTCTTGAGGTTGTGTGACCGCGATACGCCAACCACATCGAGAACCAGGCAATCACCCCGCGCTTCCGGAGGGAGCGAAAGGTCGGGCCGTAAACCGCGACCCACCATCTGCTGGTAGAGAGGCGCACTCTGCGTAGGTCGCGCGTTGACAACACACGAGACGGTAGGTTCATCGAATCCCTCCGTCAGGACTCCGCAGTTGTGCACGACCTGGATGTCCCCGGTGTGCAGCTTCTTCAGGATCAGGCGGCGCTCCTCCTTCGGGGTGCCGCCGTGGACGACCGCAGAGGGGATGCCCGCATCATTAAAAGCTTCCGCTCCATGCTGAGCCGTTTCGACCAGCGGCCAAAAAGCAAGGCCCTTTCGGTTCGCGGCATGTTCCAGGTAAGCGTGGGCAATGACTGAAGGTGCGAGCGCCGCATCGAGCGCATCACCGAGTGCCGCATCCTGATAGTCCCCTCCACTCTTCTTGACGGTGCTCAGGTCCAGGTCGGGCACAACGATGCGCTTGCCGCGCACGTCGAGCAGGTAGCCCCGCCGGATGCCGAAGGCGATCCCGCGCTGGAACGTGCACTCCTGCCAGATGTCGGACAGCTTGGCCCGGTCGCCCCGGGCGAGGGTGGCCGTGAAGCCGGCCACCTTGACCGGATACTCCCAGTCAAAGGTGCCGTCAACGCCGAACGCCCCGTAGTGGTCCAGAATCGCCCGGTACGTGGCCGCCGTGGCGTGGTGGCACTCGTCCACGATGATCAGTCCGACGTTGCGGATCTGCGCCCGGCGGCGCGGGTTGCGCAGACTCTGGACAGAGGCGACGATCACCCTGGCCGTGACCTCGTTCTGCGAGGCCTTGACGATGCCGACATGCAATTTCGGCGCAACGTCCTTGATCTTCTTGTAGGCCTGCTGCACGAGCTCATCGGTGTGCACCAGGACCAGCGCGCGCTTGGCGACGTTCGCCCGTACCCAGTCGGCGATCAGGTGGGCGAAGATGACGGTCTTGCCAAGGCCGGTTGCCAGCACCATCGGGACGCGGGTGTCACCCGCGTCCCATCGGCGATGCAACTCCGCGATCGCCTCCACCTGATAGTCACGGAGCGGAAGCAGGGCACTCATCAGTCCTCATCCCCCCAGCACTCGTCCCGCAACGTGCAGTGGTTGAGGATCTTGAGCGGCTTGTTCGGGTAATGCCCGGGACAGTCCGGGTTGATCTCGTCCTTCCACGCGTCCAGGTCATAGAGCTCGCGGTAGTCCTGCATGTCCGCCGGGGTCATGTAGCCGTGGGTCGTGTACATAGCACTAGTTTACATCTGAACTGGTGATGACGCTAGTCCCCGGGAAGCCTGCCATCAGAACGTGGGCGGCCTGACGCTCGTCGGTCATCAGAATCTCGACGCTGGCGCCGGCCGGGTACGGCTTGAAGCCAGGCACGGCCGCGAGCTCCATGCGCAGCTCCAAGTGCTGCCACGCCTTCGGGTGCCACGCGTCGGAGACGTCCGCGTGCCAGATGCCGGTGTTGCTGCGGATGACGTCCGTCTCCTCGGCGCCGAGACGGATGCGGTCGCCGGCCAGGCAGAACTTCATGGTCGTCTCCACCCAGATGGGCGGGTCCTCGGGCACCTCGGGTGCGCTGCCCTGGCCGCGATCAATTAGGAGAGCGCCAACGACGTCCTGAAGGGCATCGGCCGCGTCCTCAGCTTCATCACGGGTCTGCACGGTGGCCCACGTGATGGCGGCCGAGATCACGGCCTGCTCTTCGGGGGTCACCGGGTCGCCTGGTACTGCGCGAAGAGGATCTCAGCCTGTGCGCCCTGGAAGTGCGCAGTAGCCAGAGCGGCATTGACCTCCGTGGAACCCCTAGCCGTGAGCAGGTTGCGCATGTAGTGCCGGGCGGCATCCATGTGCTGCGCAGCAGTGAGCGGCAGGCCACGCTCTACGGCATCGAAGTCGGCCTTACTCAACATGATCAGTTCTCCCATCGGAAGGTGGCGCGGGGGGTGAGTCGGATGGTGCCGAACGGGATCGAGTCGTCCACGACGAGCGCGACGGAGTAGAGCCTGCCGACTTGGCTCCGGTTCAGGCCGCGCTCGCGGCGCAGTGCCATGAGCGTCTGGCCGGACAGATGGAAGGCCTTGCCCTGCACGTTGCCGTGGGCGTTGACGATCTGCGCCCAGGCCTGATCGGACAGTTTCATGGCCTGACTCTGACTCATCGGCGCGGCCCCTGAAAGAGATCGTTGATGGCGAAGACGGACAGTGCGGCCACGCTGATCAGCACGGCGATCAGCGCTCGTTGCGAGTCGCCGGCCAGCTCCAGCAGCCACGCGGCGATGAGCATCAGCACGGCAACGGCGACGCAGAAGAGGTTCAGCAGTGCCAGCAGCAGCCGCATCAGTCACGCACCTCGGTCAGCGGGGCGTAGTTGGTTACGTAGTTCCACTCCTCGCCGGTGGTGAACGAGCCACGGTCCGTGCTCCAGCCACGCAGCCCGCCCAGCCGGTACCAGACATCCCCGTCCCGGTCCACCACCCGCGTGACCGTCGGACCGGGGTCGGTCGAATCCTGACCCCACATGCGGGGACCGGCGGCCGCCGTCTCGTGACCGACGAGCTTCAGCGCTTCGGTCAGCGCATCCCGCAGACCAGCGACGTCGGCCGGGGTGACTCCGAACGAGCTCTCACCATCGTTCAGCGTGATGGCCTGGGACTCCTTGTTGATCACGATGGAAACCATGATCGGGATGTCGGTGATCGTGACTTCACCCTGGCTGATCTGCATCGGGTGCCTCCTCGGTAGTTCGGATGTCAACTTGTTATAGCTAGAACCTACCATGTGCCAGTTGACATTGCAACCTGTTCTGAGACAGACTGGGAAGCGACCGGAGAGACCGGATCGAGAGGAGGGCACCATGCCCGCAGTCAACAAGGTCGGCACCCAGCTCATGGTGTCCCCGCACATCCGTAACCGCATCCTCGCCCTGACCATCCTGCGTCACGAGTCGACGGCCGAGGTCTACCGCACCCTGATCGAGAATCAGCTTCCGATCATGGAGCACGAGTTCGCCCGGCCGCTGCACGATCTGCGCGAGGTCCTGACCTTCATGAAGGTCCCCGACTTCAACCGGGCGGTGGAGACCATGGTTCAGAAGCGCATCCGCTATGAGGACCTGTTTTACACCCACGGCGGCATGCGAGAGACCTTCCCGGTCGACCTGGACTGACCGCCGGCCAGCACGACACAGCGCCACCCCGCTTCGGCTGGGTGGCGCTTCTGTGTTACTATACAATCATGCAGACAGACAAGCTGGCTTTCGCCCGCGCAGTGCGCCGACGGATGGCCGATACGAAGATGGCCGATGATCTACGCTCGCGTGGCTGGACGGGGATCACTCCGCCGGCCGACGACGTGCAGGAAGCGCTGGAGCGGGGGGCCGCGAAATGATGGCACTCGCCGAATATCCTAATGACCCTCAGCACTACGGCGACTTCTGCGCACGATGCGATGAAGCACGAGTGGCGTGGAGAGTCGAACTCATCTGCAAGCCGCACACGATGAACTGGCATGTCAGGGATGACGGCGGCTACACGGCGACCGCGTTCTATCGGTGCCCGCTGGGGCATGAGTGGACCACCCGCTTCAGGGCGGTCAGCGGGTACTTCAGCGACTGCATGTGCGCCTGGTGCGTGGCCGGACGCAAGCGGACGGGAGACCCGACATTCCCGCGGACGCCGTTCTACAACGCCTAACCTGTCCACCCGACGCAAAAACGCTCGGCCAAGGCCGAGCGTTTGCTGTCCCCACCACGAAGACGAACTGAGGATAACAGGCACATGGAGCTGACACCCAAGGAAGCGGCCGATCTGAAGGTCGCTGGGGAATTGATCGACGCCGGTATCCCGGTGTTCGCGGCGGCACCCAACCCGGACCGGCCGGGGGAGTACTACCTCCCGACCGGGTGGCAGCAGACGACACCGGACCGGGCCACGCTGGAGCGGTGGCGGCCAGGGTGGGCGCTCGGGGCGGTCGGTGGGCACGTGGCCGACTTCTTGGACTTCGACCCCCGCAACGGGGGCTCGGAGAGCAAGCGGGAACTGGAGATCCAAGGACAGGTGCCGCGCGCGTTCGGCGTGCAGTCGACGCCGTCCGGCGGCACCCATCTGATCATCTCGCCGACCGGCGAGCGCAAGTCGACCGGCTTCATGCCGGGCGTGGATCTGCAATCCGGCAACGGCGACGGGATCGGCCGGGGCTTCGTCTATATCGCGCCGACCATCCGGCCGAGCAAGGCACCGGAGACGCTCGGCCAGCTGCACGCGTACGAGTGGGTACAGGCTCCCGACCTCGACTATCTGGCCGAGTTCGCCCCCGGGACCGATGACACCCTGGACGGGGTGCTCGCCCGGGTGGCGGCGCACCGGTCGAAGGAGGGTGCTCGTGAGGCGACGCCGGCCGAACCGCGCGGCGGGTCGCAGCTGTTCGGGGGAGGTCCGGCGTTCGTGACCCGGGACTTCACACAGGTGGAGGCGGAGGCGTTCTGCCAGCCGCACCTCGACGCCCTGGAGCACGCGCAGATCGGGGAGATCGAGGAGAACGCGAACCGCGCGGCGGCGGCGCTGAGTCACTTCGTGCCCTCACACTTCACGGCCGATCTCGCCTTCCGGGTGCTGGAGATCTCGCTGAGCAAGACCGCTTACGATCCCTCCCACCCGGCCAGCGGCTGGACCGTGGAGAAGTTCCGGCCGGTCATCGACGGCCGCCGGCCGCCGCTGGACGGATGGAAGGCGCGGCGCACCGTGTCCGCCGCCGAAGCGGCGGCTGCGTTCGGCGCCGCCGGCCAGGCGCCGATGGCGCTACCGGCGACGCAGGAAGAGGCGCAGGACGCTATCGACGAGCTGTTGGGCAAGATGCTCACGGCCGATCAGATGGTCCTCAAGCCCCCGCCGGAACCGTTGGTGTGGGACCTGCTCGACCGCGACACCATCGCCGCCCTGATCGGCATGCCAGGCAGCTTCAAGTCCTTCGTTGCCCTCGATCTGGCGGGGCACGTCGGTCGGGGCCTGCCATGGCACGGGCGCCGGGTGCATCAGGGCGAGGTGGTCTACATTGCGGCCGAAGGTGCGCGCGGCATGACCCTGCGCATCCGTGCCTGGCAGGCCAAGCACGGCCAGATGACGGGTGTCCGCTTCCTGCCGGAGCCCGTGCAGGTCAATGACCCCGTGGCCTGGCAGGTCCTGATCGAGGCGTGCCGCCGTATCCAGCCCGTGATGGTGGTCATCGACACCCAGGCCATGGTCACGTCGGGGATGGAGGAGAACTCCAACCGCGAGATGAGTCAGGTCTACGTGGCGTTCCGGGCGATCAGGGAGGCCAGTAAGGCGTGTGTGCTGGTCGTTCACCACACGACGAAGGCTGGGGACTCCACCCGGGGTGCGGGATCGCAGGACGGTGCGCAGGACACTCGGCTAAAGCTGGAGCGCGCCAGCCGGGAGAACATGTCGGTGAGCCTGAAGGACGAGAAGCAGAAGGACATGGCGGAAACGGGCGGCCGGGGCATCCCGCTCGTTCTGGAGCACGTGCCTCTCGGGCGCGATGAAGCGACTGAGCGGGACCTCTCCTCTCTGGTCGTGGCCGCTGAGGGTGAGTTCACCCGGGTCGCCGGCCGCAACGACATCCCTGAGGCATGGGAGACCGGCCACGGTGAGGCTCAGGTGCGTCTGATCAAGGTACTGAGGGATCAGGGCGGGACGATCGGGCTCACCCGGTCGGAGGCGAAGGCCTCGCTCGTCGAGCGGTTCTACGACGCCAACCCGAAGAAGCTGGCTCGGAGCACGTTCGCCACGGCGTGGACCAAAGTGCTGGAGAAGTGCAACAGCGAGGGCTCAGCGGTGGTCGTGAACGTCGGTGGGGAGCGCTACGCGGTTGATTCGGTGGCCCTGGAGGGCATGATCAACACGGACGATTGATGTCCGTTTTGGGTGTACGTGGGGGGCGTACGCAGCCCAAGATCAAAAAGGGGGTACGTACGGGGGTACGTACGCTCCCCTACGTACGCTACGTACACCTACGTACGGCCTCTGACCTGGGGTGCGTACGCCTACGTACGCTACGTACATTGCTCCGGCATACCCCTACGTACGTTTCGCCGGGGGCTGGAAGCCCCGGCGTACGTACGGAAGCCCAGTTTTTGATCATGGTCACGTACGCTGAAAATAAGACCAGTTGACTTCCGAACTACCGGGTGAGAGGGTTGACTCATGACCGATGAGAACGAGACCAATCAAGATCGCTACGTGCTGGACATCAAGGCGGGCAGAGTCCAGGTCCTTGACTCCCTGGCCGATGAGAGCGCCACCTTCCCCGTCAAGATCTTCGTCGGGCCGGAGCGCCTGGACCGCGCGCTGATGTACGTGCAGCGGCTGAACGAGGACTGGGTTCGGCATCACATGATCCAAGACAATCCCGGGCCGCATGCCTTCCTCGCCTCCCTGCCGGCCTACGCCAAGGCGCAGAGGGCGGATGCCCTTCTGGCCGAGCTCGGCCGTTGCGAGGATGAAGCCCTGAAGATGGTCAACGAGGGTGCGGCACTGTTGCGCAGGGCGACCGACATCAGGAACCGGCTCCAGAGCCAGCTGAGCGCCACGCAGAGCGCTCAGGCGGGCTCGGCGCCCCGTGGGGACACCCCAGTGCCTCCTACGCCGTCTGAGGCCGAATACGCCAGCCTGCCGATCCTGAGCCGCGAGACCCTGGCCGAGTTCGAGGCGGGCTCGGCGCTCTACCGTCCTCAGCCCTACTAGTTGACATTCGAACTGGCGCCGAGTAGGCTGATCAGCATGACGAAGACGCAGATCAGTTCAGCCCTCCTCGGCGCCAGCAGCAACCGGCAGGGAACTCCGGTGCCGTCCACCGACCAGACGCGGCGCGCGTTGCAGGACCTGGGGTACGTCGGCCCCGACGGTGGCCTCACCCGGGCGGGGACCATCGCCCGGGAGCGGGCCATGAACGCGGCTCTGGACGCGGCGTTCTGATGGCGCGCCTGCTGCTGGTGCTGATCGGGGCACTCTCGCTAGGTGCCCCGATCGTGGCCTGGAACGTTTACCCGCCGTTCGACGTGCTGACTTGGATCATGGCGATTGTCCTGAGCGTCCTGATGGGGCTTGCCTCGCTGGTCGCGTTCGCACTGGCGGGTGCCTGATGGGCGAGCTCCTGGCCGCGTTCCACGTGGACGGCCGACCCCGTACCAAGGGGTCGATGAAGGTGATCACCCCTCGCGGCCGTAAGCCGGTCATGTCCGAGGACAGCCAATACTCCGGCCCGTGGCGCAGGCGGATCAAGGAAGCCATCAAGGCGCAGTGTCCGGAAGTGAACAGCGCCGATCACATCCCCTACAAGCTTCCGGTGAGGGTGGTCGCGCTGTTCCTCTTCGAGCGGACCGGCCCGTCCGCGCAGTTCCTGGACTGGCCGGTCCTCAACGCTGGGGAGAACGCGTCCGGTGACATTGACAAGCTGACGCGCAACCTGCTGGACGCGCTCCAGGACTCGGGTCTGATCGATGACGATTGTCTGGTCGTCGGCCTGAACGTGGCCAAGAAGTGGGTCATGATCGATCCGGAGCGGCTCTCCTCCTTGGGCACCCGGCCCGGCGTCTCGGTGGAGGTGTGGCGGGCATGATCGACCGCATCACGCAGTTGCGAGCGGCTGAGGCCGGACTGCCGGCCGCCGAGTCCAATCCGGACGCGCCGCTGGTCTGCTTCCCGCTCAAAATCGACTGGACCAACACGTTGCCGATCCTGCCGGAGACCTACCCGGCACCTCAGGTCAGCAGTCGCGATGAGAGCGTCACCGGAGTGAGTACGCCGGTCGTGCCCGCCCTGAAGCTGGCCGAGTTCGCCCGGGAGAACGGGTGGGATGTTCGCATGCAGTACTCGCGCGGGCGGCCGCCGCACGCCACCAACGGCACGCCCGGGATGTTGAAGGAGTACGTCGGTCTGCGGTTCGGCAACCACCCGCTGACGGACCGCATGGCGTACGCCATCTATTCGTCGCCGGCCGACCGGGGGGATTGGTCGTGGGACTCGTTTTTGATCTGGGGGCCGGATCTGCCCCCGTGCGCCGACGTCGACCTGTCCGCCCTGCAAGCCTTCCTGGTGATGAGTGCGATCACGGACACCGACGCCATGCGATCGTGGGTGCGTGATCTTCGGGAGATCAAGGCCAACGGGGTGGCGTTGCAGAAGCGCCGGGACGCTGCTCGCAAGTCCGTCCGTCAGTTGGCCAGTGTGATCGAGATGAGCATGGCGGGCATGTCGTGGCCCGGCCAGCTGATGGTGGCGGCCAGGATGCAGCACGAGATGGCGGGCAACGTCTACACGCCCGAGAACCTGATCAAGTTTGTGCAGAGCCGGAAGACGAACGACCGAGAGGGGATGCGGTGAACCTCGCCGAGCAACTGGGTGCGGAACTGGCCATGATCGTCAGGCGTGAGGCCTCGCAGTGGCAGGAACTGGAGCGCACGCGGGAGCGGCGCAACGAGCTGCTGAAGCAGATCAGGGAGTCGGACTCGGCGGACTTCTACACGCGCACCTCGGAGATTCCCGTGGTCGCGCCAGCCAGTTGGGCTGACCCGGCGGAGACCGTCGTGCAGCCGATCACCCAGCCGTACGTGGCCCGGTCGCGCAACGCCCCTCAGCCCTACCGGGCGGAGCGCCAGGACGGCGGCAGCACCCACCTGCTCCAGCCTCTGGCCGAGACCGTGACGCTGCCGGCCGTCGTGCCGTGTCCGGCCAGCTACCTCGCGCCGGGCGACCCCCAGCGCTCGGAGGCCTGTCCCGAGACGGCCATGCACCTGCACACGGCTGATGGCGCCGTCCGGATCAGGGACCTGCAATGAAACGTGTCAAATAACTTTTCTCGGGAGATATGCCGCACCAGTTGACTTCCGCACTGGTGCGGCATATACTTATCTCATAAGGCAAGGGGAACACGGAGAGGGGAACGAGATGAGCTACAAGATCGAGGTCACCGAAGAGGTCGGACGGACCACGGACCGGGCGGTCTACTGGGCGGAGACCCCGGAGCAGGTGGCGGACATGAGCAACGAGCTCCGCAAGGACATCCCCCGGGGCAGCCAGCAGCGGATCACGGTCACGGAGCAGTGAGGCGCCGGCCGGGGGAACCCGGCCTCCTCGCCGAGCTGGCGTGAGAGCGCTCTCTCGATCTAGGCTGACCGCATGACCACTCCCGGGGGCACAAGATCATCTGACGAGCCTCCTCGTATCCTCTTGTCCAGCCAGCAGGGCGGCCAGGACACCAGTGTGCGCAACGCCGAGATGTACCGCCTCTCGGTGATCAACCGCTGGAGCCAGGCCAAGATCGGTGAGAAGTACGGCATCACCCAGCAGGCGGTCTCCGAGGCCCTGGCCGTTCACCGCGCGGCGATGCCGCCACTTGATCTTGATGCGATCCGCCGCGAGTCCCTGGACATCCACCAGGAGACCCAGCGCCGCGCCATGGAGCTCGCCGACATGCCGGGCGCGCCGGTCACCTCCGGCAAGGACGGCGAGAAGGTCTATGACGACAACGGCGAGGTGGTCAGGGACTACTCCCTACGTCTGGCCGCGCTGGAGACCATCCGCAAGGCCGACGTCGAGATCCGCAAGCTGCACGGTCTGGACGCTGCTACCAAGATCGAGCAGTCGGGCACGGTGCGCTACGAGGTCGCCGGCCTGGACTTGGATGCGCTTAGCTAGTTGACATCCCAACTGGTCCGTGTAGACTATGGGTATGACGAAGACGCAGCAGGCCAGCAAGATCTCCCCGATCGCCATGATCAAGGCTCTGATCGACAGCGGAGTGCCGGCCGCGAGCATCGCGCTGGTGAAGCAGCTCAGCACGGCGCAGCAGGCAGTGCTCGGATACTTCGCCGAGGACGAGACCGCGGTGGATGACTACCTCGCCCTGAACGCCGAGGAGATCCGCCAGTCGATCGAGGACCTCTGCGACGCCGGCCTGCTGCTCCCGACCGGTGACGGCGACTTCGAGGTGGCCGCGTGAAGGCGCGCGACCTCTTCGCCGGCCCCGGCGGGTGGGACCTCGCCGCCCGGGACCTCGACTACGAGGTGGACGGGTGGGAGTTGGACCGAGACACGATCGCCACCCGCGACGCTGCCAGGCTTGAGACCGTGGGCTATGACGTGCGCGAGTGCGACCCGGCCGAGAACTGGTACGACCTGGAGATCGCCTCTCCGCCGTGCGAGACGTTCGGCCCGTCCGGGCTCAAGGCCGGGCGCACCTCGATGCCGATCTTGATCGAGGCAGTCCGCGCGCACGGCCAGGGTCTTGACCCGACGTGGGCTCAGGTGGCTGCGAAGTGTGAGCACCCGGAGTCGGCTCTCGTGCTGGAGCCGTTGCGCGTGCTGCTGCACTCGAATGCCCGCGCCGCCGTCTGGGAGCAGGCCGCTGCTGTGCTGCCGATCTGGGAGGTGTGCAAGCAGGTGTTGCGCGCTCGCGGCTGGAGCGTGGTGACGGGCGTGATCCGCGCTGAGCAGTACGGCATCCCGCAACTACGTGAACGCGCCATCCTGATGGCTCGCCGCGACGGTATCGCCGCTCAGCTGCCGGCCGTCACGCATTCGCGCTACTACCCGCGTACGCCGCTGTGGTTCGACCACTACGTGCCGCGCTGGGTGAGCCAGGGCGAGGCACTTGATCTTGATGGGATGATCGGCTTCCCGCGCCGCGCCGACCGGCCCGGCCAGAGCGTCACGCTCGACGGCGTGGAGTACCGGGCGCGTGATCTGCGGTCGACCATCCTGCCCGCGCAGACCATCACGGAGAAGGCGCGCTCATGGAGTGTGTGGGCCAACGGCCAGGAGCGCCGGCCGTTCACGTTCGAGGAGGCCAAGATCATTCAGACCTTCCCGGCCGATCACCCGTTCCAGGGGTCGCGCTCCTCGCAGTTCCTCCAGTGCGCCAACGCCGTGCCGCCGGCCCTGGCGAAGATCCTCCTGCGAGAGCTCCGGTCCTAGACTCGGGGGTGTGGATGAGATCACTGCCGACACGTGCGATCTCGGGCGTACTGATCTGACGGAGTGCCGCAACTGCGCACGCTGCCTGATCAGTGCGCCCGGTTGCGTTGCCTGCCCCGAGTGCGGCCTGTGCGTGGAGCATGATCACTGCTCCAACTGCCTGGAGTGCGAGTGTCACTGTGACGACGGGTGGGACGAATGACCCAGACGATCACTCGCCCGCTACGCCTCAGGGGTGCGGCTCTGGCCGTGCTGAGCGCGCGCGAGCCCGAGGTGTTGATCGCCGGCCCGGCCGGGACGGGCAAGTCGTTCGCCTGTCTGTGGAAGATCCACCTCATGTGCCTGCGCAACCCGGGCATGAAGGCGCTCCTGGTCCGCAAGACGCACGTCTCGCTCACGGCCACCGGTCTGGCGACCTTCCGTGATCACGTGCTGGGTGAGGCGCTGAGCAACGGCATCGTGCGCTGGTTCGGCGGCAGCGGCGAGCGGCCGCCCGGCTACATCTACTCCAACGGCAGCACCGTGTCGGTCGGTGGGATGGACAACCCGACCAAGATCATGTCCTCGGAGTACGACGTGATCTACGTGCAGGAGGCCACGGAGTTCTCCAAGGACGACTGGGAGAAGTGCACGACCCGGCTCCGCAACGGCAAGGTGTCCTTCCAGCAGATCATCGCGGACTGCAACCCTGAGGGGCCGGATCACTGGCTCAAGATCCGGTGCGATGAGGGCAAGACGCGGATGCTCTACGCGCTGCACTCGGACAACCCGCGCCTGTTCGACGACGCCGGCCAGCCCACGGAGAAGGGCGCGGCCTACCTGGAGACGCTGGCCAAGCTGACCGGGGTGCGCAAGCATCGGCTGCACGGTGGCATCTGGGCGGCGGCTGAGGGCGTGATCTACGAGAACTGGAACCCTTCCATTCACATCTCGGAGCGCAAGGAGTTGCCCGAGTCCTGGATGCGCCTGTGGTCGATCGACTTCGGGTTCACCAACCCGTTCGTGTGGCAGATGTGGGCGGTCGACCCGGACGGCAGGCTCTGGCTGGAGAAGGAGATCTACCGCACGCAGAAGATCGTTGCCGACCACGCGCAGGACATCCTCCGTGTCGTCACCTCGCCGCCCGGCCGCGTCTACGTGACGGACTCGGCGGGTGTGCAGAAGATCGACCCCGTTGCCTCGCGCTGGCGCTACCCGCGCCCGATGAAGATCATCTGCGATCACGATGCCGAGGACCGGGAGACGTTGCGCCGCGAGCTCGATATCGCGACCATGCCGGCCACGAAGACCGTGAGCGATGGGCTTCAGGCGATGATGCAGCGCCTGGAGCCCGCTGAGGACGGCAAGCCGCGCATGCTCATCTGCCGCTCCTCGCTGGTCGAGCGGGACGAGAGTGTGGCCGACAAGGGCCTGCCGCTCGGCTTCATCGGCGAGATTCCGGGCTACGTATGGGAGCCGAACGCCGACGGCAAGCCGAACAAGGACCGGCCGCTCAAGTTGAACGACCACTCGATGGACGCGGCGCGCTACATCTGCGCCGATCAGGACCTGAAGCCTCGTGCCCGCGTCCGCTTCCTCTGAAGCCAGTTGTGATGTAAACTGGTGTCATGAGCCTATTCGACAAGACCGTCAGCAAGACCAAGTACCCCAACGGGGACGTTCGCATCGTGAAGGCGAGCGGCAAGGTCTATGAGCACGTCAGGGTGACCGAGGACAACAAGGTCGAGCGCACGGGTGAGCCGTTCGATGCCTAAGGGAACGGGGTTCGTCCCCTGCACGAATTGCGGCGGGACCGGCGCGACCTCGACGACCGAGATCTACATGGACAAGGACGACGTGCCACGGACGCGCATCGTCCGCAAGATGTGCGGCACGTGCGGCGGCAAGGGAGGCCATCACGTCTGACGCGTGAAACATCACGCAACACTCTGCAACGCCCGATCATGACAGCGATCGGGCGTTGCTGCTGTACCATCCCGATCAGCGCCAATGTCAAGATCGGGGATGCGTTGAACTGGAGCAGGCTCGCGACGATTCGCACGATTGCTCTCGTGCTCGCCGGCCTCGCAGGGATCGCACTCGGCGCCTTCCTCATGTACCAGCCGGCCGGGTGGATCGTCCTCGGCATCTCGCTGGTGCTGGTCGCGTACCTCACCGACAACGCTGACCCCCGGCGGCCGTGATGGCCAGCCTTCGAGGCGCGCTCATCCGCCGCACCAACCGCTCAGCCGTGCCGCTGACCAACGTCGCCGCGCCGCAATACTCGATGTTCGCGCGCCGCCGCACGACGGACAACGTCCTGCTGGCCACGTACGAGACGGTGGGAACGATCTTCGCCATCGTCCACTCGCTGGCGGTCGCCACGGCCAAGGCCGACTGGCACCTCTACCGCCCGGCCAAGTCGGGACTGAAGGAGGAGCGGACCGAGGTCACCTCGCACGCGGCGCTCGACCTGTGGCGCATGCCGAACCCGGTCATGCCGCGCCGCCGGTTCGTGGAGACCGCACAGCAGCACATCGACCTGACCGGCGAGTCCGACGTCCTCACCAGCACCATGCGCATGAGCGGCAAGAATCTCCCGCTTGAGCTCTGGCCGATGCGCCCCGACCGCATCCAGCCCATCCCCGACCCGTACGAGTTCCTGAAGGGCTACATCTACACGTCGCCCGACGGTGAGGCCATCCCGCTGGAACCGCACGAGTGCCTGCCGATCTTGATGCCGAATCCGCGCAACCCGTATCGGGGGCTCGGCCCGGTCCAGTCGCTGCTGATCACCTTGCAGTCGATGACGGCGGCTGAGGAGTATGACGCGGCGTTCTACGAGAACAGCGCGGAGCCGGGCGGCATCATCTCGTCGGAGAACAGTCTCTCGGACAACGACTTCGATCAGTTGCGCGAGCGCTGGTCCGCCGGCCACCAGGGGGCGAGCAAGGCGCACCGGGTCGCCATCCTCGAAGCAGGCATGACGTGGATCGACCGGTCCTACTCCCAGCGCGACATGCAGACTGCCGAGCTCCGGCCGCTCAAGCGCGACACGATCTTGGAGGCGTTCGGCTTTCCGAAGCCGATGCTCGGCATCACCGAGGATGTGAACCGGGCGAACGCCGAAGCGGCTGAGTACGTCTTCTCGAAGTGGTTGATCGAAGAGCGCCTGGACCGCTGGCGGGACTGGCTGAACTACCAGTTGCTGCCGCTCTACGGCGGGACCGGCGAGGGCCTGGAGTTCGACTACGACTCCCCGGTCAGCGAGAACAGCGACGCTGAGAACGCGGCGAAGACGGCCAACAGCACGGCCGTCGTGGCGATGGTCGGTGCGGGCTTCGACGCGGCCGACTCGTTGGAGTGGCTCGACATGCCGGAGATCGGTTTCGAGAAGCCGCCTCCGCCCACTATCGTGGCGCCACCGGGGCAAGATCCGAAGAAGACGCCGCCGAACGCAGATCCGGGTGAGTCAGATGGCCAAAAGGTGGGTGGCAGTTGAAGAAGACGATGACAACTCCTGCGAGCCCTGCGACGCCATCGACGGAACCCTGTACCGAAGTCGAGAAGACGCCTACGCCGATTACCCCGGCGGAGTCGGCTACAAGGACTGCGTTGGTGCGAAGTACGGAAATGCATGCCGTGGGAAAGTTCAGAAGCGCCGGGGCGGGGAGAGGAGTGATTCGCGCATGACCGATGTCCGTCTCCTACGGGAGTTCACGGCCAGGCTCAAGGAGCGTGACGCTCTCCAGCCCTCCAACGCGCAGGAGATGCCCACGCCAGCCAAGGCGCGCGCGGCCGATGCCGACTGGTTCAAGGTCACGAACCTGACCGCCGAAGAGGCGACGATCCACATCTTCGATGAGATCGGCTTCTGGGGCACCACGGCTCAGGGCTTCGTGGAGCAGTTGAACGCCATCACCGCGCCGAAGATCAACATCCTGATCAACTCTCCGGGCGGGGAGGTCTTCGACGGCATCGCCATTCACTCGGCGCTCGCCTCCTCGAAGGCGCACGTGACGACTGACATCGTGGGCGTTGCCGCCTCCGCTGCCTCCTTCATCGCGATGGCCGGAGACACCATCCGGATGCGCCGCAACGCGACCATGATGATCCACGACGCGTCGGGTCTGGCCTGGGGCAACGCGGAGACCATGCGGCAAGAGGCTGACCTGCTGGACAAACTGTCCGACAACATTGCGGACATGTACCAGATGCAGGCGGGCGGCACGCTGGAGGACTGGCGCGCCACGATGAAGCGCGAGACGTGGTACACGGGCAAGGAGGCGCTTGCCGCCGGCCTCGTGGATGAGATCACCGACCCGGATGATCCGTCGGAGGAGGAAGGCGCTCCGGCGACCAACCGGCTCTCCCTCGCGCTGTTCAACTACGCCGGCCGCGCGGACGCTCCTGCTCCTCCGGAGACTCCAGCGGTGGAGGAGACATCTCCGGAGGAGCAGGTAGCTCCTTCGGAGGAAGCGCCGGAGGAACACCTTCCTCCGCACACCGATTCAACGGAGGCGTCGGCTCTCGATGCCTCCGCAGATAAAGCAGAGACGATGCTCGCCTTCCTGGCCGAGCGACTCAAGCGAGCCTGAAGGAGGCATCGTGCCCGATATCAAGATCCCCCAGACTCCTGAGGAGCTGGTGGAAGCGGTCAGCGACCGCAAGGTCATCAGCGAGATCCTGAACGCTGATGACAAGACGCTCTGGCCGAAGTTCATGACGGCCTACGCCAACAAGATCGGCCAGTCCGACAAGGGCATCGAGCAGCAGATCAACGAGAACATCGAGCGCACGATGGCCTCGTTCATCAAGGAGAACGGTCTCGCCGGCCTGAAGCGCCCGGCCGTGGGTAGCACCGCTACCGCGCAGGACGTCAAGAACACGAAGCAGACCGGCAACGCCTACATGCCGACCGCGCCGGGCCACCAGCTGAACGGCAAGTTCGCTTCGCTGATGGATCTGGTCAACGTCATCGGCGGCGACCCCCGCGACGAAGGCGTCGGTCCGCGCCAGCGCGAGATCAAGAACGCGATGAGCTCCACCGATCCCTCGCTCGGCGGCTTCCTCATCCCGGAGGAGTTCCGCTCCGAGCTGCTCATGGTGGCTCTGGAGAGCGCGGTCGTCCGCCCGCGCGCCATGGTCATCCCGATGAGCACCCTGCGTGTGGCCATCCCGTTCGTGGACTCGACCACGAACAACGGCTCCGTCTTCGGCGGCATCATCGGTTACTGGACCGAGGAAGGCTCGGCCCTCGTGCAGAGCCAGCCCCGCTTCGGCCGGGTCGGCCTGGAGGCCAAGAAGCTGGTCGCCTACACCGAGGTCCCGAACGAGCTGCGCGAGGACTCCAGCCCTTCGGCTGAGGCCTTCCTGCGGCAGACCTTCCCCAAGGCGATCGCCCAGTTCGAGGACATTGCGTTCCTGACCGGCACCGGTGTCGGTGAGCCGCTCGGCGTGTTCAACACCGCGAACAACGCGATCGTGGTCCAGGGCAAGGAGGTCGGTCAGGCGACCGGCACCATCCTCTGGGAGAACATCGTCGGCATGTACGCGCGCATGCAGCCGACCTCGCTGAACAACGCGGTCTGGGTCGTCTCCCCCGACACCCTCCCGCAGCTCATGACCACGGCGCTGACCGTGGGTGTCGGCGGTATGCCGATCGGCATGGCCAACTTCGACGGCCAGAGCGGCCCGACCCTGAGCTTGCTCGGCCGCCCGGTCATCATCACGGAGAAGGTGCCGGCCCTGTCCGGCCAGGGCGACATCTCGTTCGTGGACTTCGGTCAGTACCTGATCGGCGACCGGATGAGCATGAGCGCCGAGCTCTCCACCGACTACAAGTTCGGCAACGACGTCACCGCGTTCCGCTTCATCGAGCGCGTTGACGGTCGGCCGTGGATGCAGTCCGCGATCACGCCGAAGAACGGCTCAGCCGCGCTCAGCCCGTACGTCCAGCTGGCGCTTCGCTAAGTCCTGAACTGGGCCGCCCTGCCGATTCTCATCCCCCGGCAGGGCGGCCCGCACCGCACCATCCATCAAGGTCGGCAGTCACGCCCCGGCCGCTCTACCAAGGAGTAATCAGTGAGCTCTATCCTCTCGCTCGGCCGGTCCTTCAACAGCCTGGCCAGCGTCACCACCGCCAACCGTCGGGTGTCTCTGCGAGACTGCTCCGGCGTCGGCTTCCTGGTCGTCAACGCCTCTGGCGCGACCGGCCTGTCCATCAACGAGGCGAACGCCGCTTCGGGTGGCACCTCGCAGACCCTGGCCGGTACGTTCACGTACTGGACCATGGCGGCCGGTACCGGCGTGTGGACGAAGCAGACCGCCGCCGCGTCAGGCTCGATCAACACGATCGCCAGCACCGCCGCGCAGCTTTACGTCTTCGTTCCTCAGGGCGCGCTGTCGGACACCTTCGGCTACCTGTCGGCCTCGCACGCGACCGGCACCGTGGTCTACGTGATGTCCGACCTCGATGTGCAGCGCACTCCGGAGAACCTCCGGGATGTGACCATCTGATGGCGAGCCAGATCAGCGGCAAGGCGCAGCTGCGCAACTCGTACGGCGTCAAGATGGAGCGGGCTACGGCCACGCTGCCGGCCACCGCCACGACCACCTACTTCACCATCACCGGTGGTCGCATCCTGCTGACCACGCTCACCGGTGAGGTGACCACGGTTACCGGCGCGACTGCCACCACCTTGACGATCAACCTCGTCGGCTCGATCAACGGTTTGACGCAGGCTCTGTGCACCGCGACCTCGGTTGCCTCCCTCTCGGTGGGTACCCAGTTCGCGTTCTCGGCCCTGGCCAGCGCGGCGACCGTCGGTGCGGCGTTCAACCAGAACAACGAGACCGTGTTGACCCCGGGCACGCTCCAGTTCGTCACGTCGGCCACCAACACCGGTTCGGTGAAGTGGACGCTGCTCTACATCCCGTTGGATGACGGCGCAACGGTCACGGTCAACTGACCATGAGCACGAAGCCGTTTCAGACCGCAACCACTTCGCTGGTGGTCATGTCGACCACCAGCGTGACCATCCTGGCCGCTGGGGTTGGTTCGGCGTACCGGTCGATCTCGAATACCAGCGGGCAGATCATGTATGTGCTCTTCGGTTCGGGAACGGCCCTGGTGGGCAACCACACCATCCCGATGGCGCCGGGCTCGCTGTATGAGTTCCCCGCGCCGCTGTATTCCGGGACGGTCACCGCTTCTCTGGCTTCGGGCGCGGGGAACATCCTCGTGACCAGTTACTAGGAGGCGCGCGCATGCCGTTGTATCCAGGTCCCACGTCGGCGGGTGGCTACTTGCCCTCTGACGCTGGTTACGCGGGCTGGTCCTTCGACCCGGCCGAGATTCAAGGCGGCGCCATCTGGCCGACCGCCGGTCTATTGAATCTCGTCCGGGTGAAGGTGCCCGCCGCGACCATCAACACCGTCACCATCCACTTCACGGTGGCGGGTGGCACGCTGACCGCCGGCCAGTGCTTCGCGTCGGTCTACTCGGGTACCGGCACTCTGCTGAGCTCGACGGCTGACCAGTCCACCAACTGGGCATCGGGCGGACTGAAGGCAATGGCGCTGACTGCCCCGGCCGCCGTGACCGGTCCGTACGCGTACGTGGCGTTCTTCGCGAACGGCACGACGATGCCGACCATGAGCCGCGCACTGAACTCCTCCGGCGCCATCACCAACCCCGGCCTGACCGCGCCGAACCTGCGTTACGCGGCGGCCGACACCGGATTGACCACAGCCGCGCCGGCCAGCTTCGGCGCGCAAACGGCAGCTGCCACCGCATGGTGGGTAGCGCTGTCCTGACCGGGGTATCCCTCCGGCAATTCAACTTTTTAGGAGTGGCTATGCCCAAGACCAACGACGGTGGCGGCGCAAGCGCCGCCGGTTTCTCCGGCATCGTGGAGCACGCGGCGCCGATCGACAACGGAAGCAAGTTCTCCGAGGTCGACCCCGAGCTGCACCTGGATGGGACGCTGAAGGACGGCGACCACCCGGACCACCCGAAGGCTCAGGAGCGCGAGATCCTCCCCGCGCCCGACGTCCCCCAGCCGATCGACGAGCCTGCTGACCAGGACGAGAACGAAGACGGCAAGGCCGACGACAAGGAAGACGTCGACCGGCGCGAGGACGGCTCGCCGAAGAACCCGTTCTCGACCAAGGACGGCGAGGACTCGCGGAGCCCGATCGCCAAGGACCAGGACGCTTCGCTCGGCCTGACCGGTGACAAGTCCAAGGACCAGGACGCCTCTCTCGGCCAGACCGGCGAGAAGGCCGACGAGAAGGATGGTGCGCCATCAGTTGGTACCAGCTCGGCGACATCCAGCGCGAAAACGGCCAAAACTACCGCGAAGCGCTGAGGCCACCAACGGCTTGCCCGAACGACGGTGAGCCGTTGCGTACCGACCCCCGCATCAGGAAGCTGCGCTGCCCGTATGACGGGTGGACCTACAGCGGCACTGGTGTAATCTCCTGATCAACAGGTGTGCCCCCGCAGATCTGTGGTAGTGGCGGCCCGGCTCCTCTTCGACAAGGGAGCCGGGCCGCTGATCACCTCCCGCGAATGCATGGTGAGGGTACGAAGATGGCAGGACCGTTCTACGCGTCCCGAGAGAACGTCCTTGACGCTCTCGACACGAAGGCTTCGGCGTACACCAGCGGCGCCGTGGATCGAGCTCTCGATTCGGCCAGTCGCAACGTCGAAGGTCTCACGCGCCGCATCTTCTACCCTCTGACCGCCACGAAGAGTTGGGACTTCCCGAACTCGCAGGAAGAGTCCTGGACGCTGTGGCTGGACGGCAACGAGCTCGCTTCCCTGACCACCTTCACGTCCGGTGGCGTGACCATCCCGCCGGCCGGGTACTTCCTGGAGCCGAACCAGTACGGGCCGCCGTACGACCACATCGAGATCAACCGGGGCAGCAGCTACGCGCTCACCTCGGGGACGACCACGGATCAGCGCTCGCTCAGCCTGACTGGCGTCTACTGCGGTAGCCCGCTCGACGAGACCACCTCGGGCTCTCTGGTTGCGGCGATTACCTCCAGCCAGACGAGCATCGTGTCCACCCGGCCGATCGGCGTGGGCCGGATCCTGCGGATCGACACCGAGCGCCTGATCGTCACCGAGCGTGCGTTCATCACCTCGGGTATGACGGGCACGATCACCGCCTCCCTGGCCGACCAGATCCTGACGGTTTCTGACGGCACCCAGTTCCAGCTTCGCGAGTCGCTGATGGTGGACTCGGAGAGAATGTTGGTCGTGGACATCACCGGGAACAACCTGATCGTCAAGCGCGCCCAGCAGGGTTCCCCCCTGGCCGCGCACAGCGGCGCGCCGATCTACTACGCGCGCTCGTTCACCGTCACCCGGGGTGCGCTCGGCACGACGGCGGCCTCCCACTTGATCAACGCTCCGATCGTGCGGCACGTCGTGCCCGCGCTCGTCGAACAGCTGACGATCGCCTACGCGCTCGATCGGGGGCTTCAGGAGGACTCGGGCTACGCGCGCACGGTCGCGAGCGCGGACGCCTCCTACCAGCTGACCGGGCGCGGTATCCGTGACCTGGAGAAGCGCGTCATGGATCTGCACGCCCGCCGTGGCCGGATGCGCACGGTATGAGCATCGTCTACCTCGGGCCGATCTTTGACGGTCGCGCGCAGCACATGCTTGACGGCGGCATGCGCACGTGGGAACGCCACCTCGGCGAGGTCGGTGCGGACTACGTGCGCGCGCAGCTGGAGCGGGTGCTGCGCAAGGAGACCCCGTACTACCGGCTCCAGATCACCACGACTGAGGCGGCCGGGACCACGGAGATCCAAGACGGTGGCGTGATCTACGGGCCGTGGCTGGAGGGCACGGGGTCGCGCAACAAGACGACTCGCTTCAAGGGCTACTCCACGTTCCGGCTGATGACGCAGAAGTTGAACCAGGAAAAGATCAAGATCATTCAGCCGTACGTGGATGCCACCGTGGCCGAGATCAACGACGGGGGCTGAGATGGCACTGAGTACCGCGACTCTGGTCAACGCGCTGGCTTCACACGCGAGCACGCTCGGGGTCTTCGATCTGGTCAACGGCCACGAGCCGAAGAACGCGCCGAGCGCCAATCTGACGGCCGCCATCTGGGTGTCCGAGTACACGCCGATCTCGTCCGGCCTGGCCTCCACCAGCATGCGGCTGACCTTCATGATCCGGATCTACTCCTCGATGTTGCAGGAGCCCCAGGACATGATCGATCCCTCGCTGCTGGACGCGGTCGATCTGCTGCTGCGCGACTACATCGGCAACTTCACCATGGGTGGCCTGCTCCGGTCGGTCGACGTGCGCGGCGCTGAAGGAGAGCCGTTGAGCGTCAAGACGGCCTACCTCACGCAGGACGGCAAGCCCTACCGGGTAGCGACCATCGAGCTACCTGTCTTGATCAACGATCTGTACACGGAGGCGCCCTGATGACCAAGCAGAGCGGGCTAGGTGATCGCCTCCTCGTGGGTGGCGTCGACCTGTCCGGAGACACCCAGTCGTTCGCCCGGATCGGTGGCGGCCCGGCACCACTGATCTTCACCGATATCACCCAGTCAGCCATGGCCCGTCAGGGCGGGCTCCGGTCGGGTGACATCAACTGGGTGACCTTCTTCGACAAGCAGACCGGCCAGGCGCACAAGACGCTGGCGCCGCTGCCGACGACCGACGTCCAGGTCACGTACCTGCGTGGTACAGGTATTGGTTCTCCGGCCGCGTCCTGCGTGTCCAAGCAGATCGGCTACGACGGCACGCGCGACAACTCCGGCAACTTCACCTTCGCCATCAACGCGATGAGCAACGGCTACGGGATCGAGTGGGGCGAGCAGCTCACGGTTGGCGTGCGCACCGACACGACGGCCACCAACGGCACGGCGTTCGACTTCGGCGCCGTCTCGACGCTGTTGGGCTGGCAGGCTTACCTCCACGTCACCGCCGTGACGGGTACCTCGGTCACGGTCAAGCTCCAGGACTCGGCCGACAACGCCACGTTCGCCGACCTCACCGGTGCGGGCTTCACCGCCGTGCTCGGCGCGGCCACCTCCGCCCAGCGTCTGGCCGGCGGCAGCACGGCGACGGTACGTAGGTACGTTCGTGCAGTCACGACCGGTACTTTTACCAATGCCCAGTTCGCCGTGAACTTCGTGCGCAACCTGACGGCGGTGGCCTTCTGATGGGCCTCTTCCGGATCGACCCCAAGCTGCCGGTCGAAGCGATGCAGACCTACGCCATCAGTCAGCCTGCGCGTACGCACTCGCGCCCGGCCACGTGCGAGGAGGTCTCCTGTCTCCAGCACGCCAACGGCTGGTCGACTCTGGTCGACGTGAGCACGGAGCTGGGGCGCAAGCAGTCCTACTACATCCGTACGCAGTCCGGCCGACACTGGCGAATGGAGCGTTTCGGGACCACAGAGGGATTTTTCTTCGCGCCCGGCCAGCAGTGCTTTCGTCAGCATCGAGTGTCGGTCGAGCGTGACCCGCTCTTCCTGAAGGTGGGCGGCGACTGGCGCGGCCGGACCTCGGAGCCGACGATCATGAAGCCTGCCGACTGGGTCGACGACTTCGCCAACCATCAAGATCAGATCATCACGCTTCAGGAAAGGGGATAGCCATGGCAGCGATCAAGGAGTCCGGTCTCGGCTGGACCACGCTCAGCGTGGATGACTCGGGCGGCACGCCGCGCGACATCCGCAACGACATCACCAACCTCCAGTACGCCACGCCGCGCGCTGTGCAGGACGTGACGGGCATCGACAAGTCGGCCTACGAGCGGCTGCTTCTGCTGGCTGACTTCTCGATCACGCTCAACGGCGTCTTCGACGACCAGGCCGCTCAGGCGCACGCGACCTTCAAGACCGTGCCGAGCACGTCGGTGCTGCGCACCGTGTCGATCAACATCTCCGGCCAGACCCTGGCCTGCGAGACGCTCTTCACCGACTACCAGACCACGCGCGGCACGGACGGCGCACTCACCTGGAGCGCCCCCGGCGTCCTTGGCGATGGCACCGTCCCGACCTGGAGCTAAGTAGTTCTACGTAGGGGGATGAGATGGGTTTCAGGCTGGAACGTACGTACACCCTGGAGTTCGAAGGGGACATGGCTGGCGCGGAGGTCACGCTACGCAGCACGAGCGTGGCCACCGTCATGGCGCTGAAGGCGGCCAGCGACCGGGAGGAGCTGATCGGCCTGCTGGCCGATCACATCCTGTCGTGGAACTTCGACGATGAGGACGGCAAGCCGCTGGCCATCACCATGGCAGGCCTGCTCACGCTGGAGGAAGTAGTGCTCGCCGCCATCGCGCGGGAGTGGTACAAGGCGGCGATCGGCAACACGGCCCCTTTGGACGCGAGCACGACAGCGACAGCCCTTTCCCTGGAGAGTTCCCTCCCGATGGAGTGAAGGAGGCCCTCCTGCTCCTGAAGTTGTGCGACCGGTTCCACAAGCTGCCGGAGGAGATCCTCCGAGCTGATGCGCAGTTGTTCGAGCTGCTGGAGATAGAGGGGAGGTGGGGACGTGGCGAATGAGGTACGCATCCGAGTCAAGGTCATCCACGATGACACCGACCTGACCAAGGTCAAGGACAAGGTCAAGGCCACCTCGGAGGAGATCGAGAAGGGGTTCGGCGAGTCGGGCAAGAAGTCGGGAGACAAGTTCGGCTCTGGCTTGATCGACAAGTTCAAGGGCATCCCCTTCGAGTCCACGCCCATGCTGGCTCAGATCGGCGTGGCGGCCTCCCCTCTCATCGGCGCCACGATCTCCGGAGCGATCATCGGCGGGGCCGGCATCGGCGGCGTGGTCGGAGGTGTCGTCCTGGCCGCGCGTGACCCGCGCGTGCAAGTTGCAACCGGGGCGCTCGGCGCCAACATCATGGCCTCGCTGACCAAGGACGCGAAGCCGTTCATCAAGCCCTTGATCGATGGCGTCGGCCAGCTCCAGGGGGCGTTCGACCGCGTCGAGCCGCACATCCAGAACATCTTCAAGAACTCCTCCACCTTCCTGACCCCCCTGCTCAACGGCATCGGCAACGGGCTGCAAGGCCTGGTGGGCGGGCTGGACACGGCGATCGGTAAGGCCGGGTCCACGATCAACGCGTTCGGCGGCCTGTTCGACAAGGTGTTCCGGTCGGTGGGCACGCTGCTCACCACGGTCAGTAGCGACTCCGACGATTCAGCCACGGCGATCAACGACCTGGGCTCCGCGCTGTCCACCCTGATCACGGTGCTGGGTTACGTGATCCTCGGGCTGACGGAGTTCTACGGCAAGCTGCATGACGTGGCCGACGGCATCGTCGATGCCGGGCGCGAGATCGGCGTGTTCAACGAGGCTCAGTCGACCATGGGCACGTGGGCGCGCCACGCGGGTGGCTCGCTGAAGGATGAGGCCGACGCGATCGACGACACGACGAGCGCGCTGAAGGCGCTCACCGTGGAGATGAAAGCTCAGACTGATCCACTCTTCGCGATGATCACCGCGCAGAAGGAAGTCACGACCGCGCAGAAGAACTACAACAAGGCGCTTCAGGATCACGGCCCGAAGAGCCAGCAGGCCAAGGAGGCGCTGACCGCGCTCGGCCAGGCTGCGTTCGGGCTCCAGGGTGCGGTGGCCAACGCGGCTGGCGGATTCAACGGCCACCTGACCCCCGCCATGAAGACGGCGCTCACCAACGCCGGGCTGACCAAGAGCGAGATCAAGAAGCTGGAAGGTCAGCTGCGGTCGGCGGCCAGTGCCGCTGACGCATGGGCCGGCAACTTCACTCAGACCTACACCGTCAAGTACAAGGTGGTCGGGTCCAAGGAGGCAGCGGCGTTCAACAAGAACAGCCTGCCCACCGGCCTCGGCCAGGCGCACGGCGGCGTCAAGGGTGCCGCCTCCGGCATGAACACCAACGGGCTGACGTGGGTCGGTGAGAACGGTCCGGAGTTGGTGGACCTTCCCACGGGCGCGAGCGTGCACACGGCCGGTGACTCCCAGCGCCTGGCCGCGCAGAAGGGCGGGGGCGGCAGTCAGCCGCTCATGGTTCAACTCGTGCTCGACGGCGCCGTCCTCGTGCAGAAGCTGGTCGACCCGCTCCGTGACTCGATCCGCTCCGGCGGCGGCAACGTCCAGACCTATCTCGGGCAGGCATGAGCGTGGCGCTCTACGGAACCGGCACGACGGTCAAGACCGAGCTCATGATCAACGGGGTGTGGACGGACCTCTCGACCCGCGTGCGCGCGTCCGACGCCGTGCTCATCACGCGCGGCACGGCCAGCGCTCAGGCGCGACTGACCGCGCAGACCGCGAACTTCACCCTGAACAACAAAGACGGCCTGTTCACCAACGACAACCCGCGCTCGATCTACTACGGCCTGCTCCCTCGCAACACGCCGATCCGGTTCACGGCCGGCGGCGGGGACGCGTACGTGCGGTACCCGCTGGACTGCCAGTTCCTGATCACCGACCGGGTGAGCACCCCCGATCTGGCCGCGCTGGACGTGGTCGGTGACCTGGAGTTGCGGCTGGACATCACCCCGACGTCGTGGCGGCCGCGCTCCTCGATGGTGCTGGCGTCGAAGTGGAACGTAGGCGGCAACGCGCGCTCGTGGGCACTCGTGCTCAGCGCGACCGGCAAGCTGAGTTTCCAGTGGACGACCGACGGCACGATCGCCACTCGGGTCACGGCCAACTCCACCGCCGCCGTGCCGACCACCCAGCGCCGGATGAGTATCAAGATCGTGCTGGACGTGGTCAACGGCGCTAACAACTCCGTGGACTTCTCCGTGAGCACGACCGGCATCGACGGCACCTACACGGCCGTCGGGTCTCAGGTGGTCAACTCCGGCACGACGTCGATCTTCTCGGGCTCGGCGAACCTGGACCTCGGCCAGGGTGACGACTCGACGATCATCTTCGGCGGGACCGACGCCTACCGGGGCAAGATCCACAAATTCCGGATGTACAACGGCATCGCGGGCACGGTCGTGGCCAACCCCGACTTCACCACCCAGACCTACGGCGCGGCCTCGTTCGTCGATTCGGCTACGCGGGTGTGGACGATCGGAGGTGCCTGCCGGATCACCTCCGACCGGATCCGGTTCACCGGTGAGCTGACCGCGCCGCCGGTCGAGTCGGACGTCTCGGGGACGGACGTCTTCTGCAAGTCAACGGCAAGTGGAGTGATTCGCCGCCTCACGCAGGGTAGTAGCCCCCTGGACTCGCCCCTGCTGAACGAGCTGAAGTCCCGCTCGCTCACCGGTGGCTGGATGCTGGAGGACGGGCAGCTGTCCACCCAGGCGGCCTCCTTCGTCACCGGTGGTCGGCCGGCACAGACCAACAATATGAACTTCGCGGCCGATGCCACCCTGCCGGGCGCGGCGACCACGGCGACCTTCATCGACCAGACCTCCAAGTTCATCGCGGTCCCGCTGACCACGGCGATCACGGGCACGGCCTACTTCACCTTCTACTTCAAGGCGGCGACCCTGCCGGGCGGCTCGTCCACGCTGGTCACGCTGAACACCAACGGCACGGCGCGGCAGATCAAAATCGGCATGTCGAGCACGGGCTTCACGTTCGACTTCTTCGACGGCGGCGGCACCAACATCTCCTCCGGCCCGGCCTCGTTCGGCGCGACCGGTAGCCCGCTCGGCCAGTGGTTCGCGATGAACCTGCTGCTGACTCCCGGCACGACCGGCACCTTCAACTGGCAAGCTCGCTGGGAGAACGTCACCACTCAGGTCTTCGTGGGGGTCGGCCCGACCAACGTCATGGGCGTTCCCGGCCGGTTCACCAACGTGCTCCTGGCCGCGTCGAGCAGCAGCGCCTACGCGGGCATGGCGTTCTCCGGCATCCACACGGCGACCAATGATCTGAACTTCGTCTCCTCGATCATGGCCCAGGTGGCCAACGCCTACTTCGGCGAGCGGGCTGGCACCCGGATGGCGCGTCTGGCCTTGGCTCAGAACGTCAAGCTGGAGATCACCGGCGACTCGACACAGACGGAGACGATGGGGTATCAGACCATCGATACCTTCATGAACCAGATCTACGACTGTGCCGATGCCGATCAGGGAATCCTCGGGGAGGCGCGTGACACGCTGGCGCTGACCTACCGCACCCGCTACGACCTCCCGCACCGCCTTGACGCCACGATCAACTACCACACGCTCTACCACCTGAACCAGGTGCCGAAGGCCACGTATGACGATCTGGGCATCCTGAACGATGTGACGGTGAACCGCACCAAAGGCTCGTCCGGCCAGAAGGCGATCACCTCGGGTGGCATGTCGGTCAACGCTCCTCCGGCCGGCATCGGCCGATACGACACGGAGGTGACGCGCAACGTCTCCTCCGACGCGCGTCTGCCGGAGATCGCCTC
>JAOYMO020023744.1:0-13985 GCA_025802455.2 Iodosphaeria phyllophila | reverse complement strand
GCGCCGCGAAGAAATACTCGCGGGCGGGGTCGATCCCCCGCTCAAATCGATTGTATGGTTTACTTCTAATGTAACAATTGCCTTCTTTACATCAGATTGACGACCAATACGTCCTTTAAATCTTTTAACTTTACCCTTGATATTCAGCATATTTACTTTTTTAACTTTAACGCTAAATATGGTTTCAATAGCTAATTTAACTGCACCTTTATCAGCGCTATCTAAGACTTCGAAAGTATATTTATTTTGCTCACTAAGTATAGTAGTTTTTTCAGTTATTATAGGCTTTCTAATTAAATCGTAATGTTTATAATCTTTCATTTTAGCCTCTCTTCTAAAATACTTACCGCATCAGTAGAAAGCAAAACACAATCGTGCCTAATAATATCACCCTTAGCTGCCGTCAATGAACCTGCTGGCAATTGATCTGTTTTCTTTTTGAAACTGAAAATTCCTCCACATCCAGAGGCGCCGTGCCTGTGTCTCTCCAAAAACCCTCCTCTAACCATTACTGTTCTTTAGATAGACTGTCAAGGAGACGGAGACGTTGTGATGATACTAGATGGTGCGGTACTAGACCACACAACGCATTACTACCTCCAGATCACTCACTGCCAGGTAACGCGTCACTCAGTAACGCGTTACCGGACAGCACGGTACTACATGACGCTGTACCAGGAGGGTATGATAGATAGATGACAAGTTACTGGATCATGCGTTATCGGACAACGCGATACCGGGCAGCGTGTTACTAGATACACAGTAACTACTGTACCAGATAACATGTTACCACATTACGCATTACTACAAAACACGTAACCGGCAATCTGCTGCCGCCGGTTCCTGCACTCTTTTGCTTGTGTGTCGAGACCCTAAACATAGGGGGAGAGTAAATATACAAGAAGCACAGTGACGATACTACCCGTTTGGGTTGAAAGGTATGTTCAAGCGCACTTTGCTATCATTGCCTAATTAAGTTGTCAGTTAGAAAAGACCCACACGGAGCATAGGCCCTAACGCTACGCCACCCCGGTGGCCAAGTGGGTTTTGCCGAGCGGATAACCGACACCGAATTTCGGCTGACGCAGGAGACCAATATCCTAAAGCCTAGAAAGTCGTCGCTTATGAAACGAATTGGGGAATGAGCACGGTAAGCAGATGAGCGCTCGTCATTACATTCAGCATGATAACAACATGCTGCGAGAGCAAATAAGCCACTTCTGATAGAGGGTCTACTGGTACGGGAATCGAGGATAAAATCATGAATTTTGCTCTACAACGCAGATGTAAGATTCAGAAACCGCACAGTAATTGCAGACATGATAAGTCTCCAGCCTCCTACCTATCATACTTCTTGCCTCTCCGAGGTGGCTCTCCACGAACTTTTCCCAGGCTAGCCACTATGAAATTGCAACAACGTCCTGTGAAACTTCAGCGAGCTTCATACGTTGTTCCTCAATCGAAAGTTTGTCGTAAGCCGCCACGTTGGCATCCCAGCGAGCAACGCATGCTGCCTCCCAGTTGCATCGCTCGACCTCGCCGTAAACGGAGTGTGCGAAACGTGCGTGTCGGACAGGCCAGTTGGACGCATGATAGTGATGTTTGACTAGCACGCCTCGACTACCGTGGTTGCCTGAATTAGAGTGTCCTTGGCCTGCCGCGAAGACCTCAACATTCTGCACCAAGATGCCGTGGACAAGCTTCGACTCGTTGAGGTCGTGAAAGTCATCCCATGTGACGGTTCTTCCCTTCTGCTGGCTCATATAATCCAACATCTCGCGCGTGAAGGCAGACGGTCCTGTGCCATCAATGATCTGATTGAAGTCGAGACTGACCTCGCTGACTTTTACATTTTGAGCCCGAGCGACTTTGTACAGCCACGCTAAAATGCCGTCCACGAGCTTGAGAAGAACCGGATGATGTGGCTTTGACATAAATGTCCATTGGCAAAAAGACCGGGACTTCACCCCAAGTATTGGATGGTCCTTGAAATCTGGTTCGTCGATTTCCACGCCAATAACCATATCGATATCTGCCTCATTGTGGCGTTCGGGGATAAACTTGTGTACGGGGCGTAGAGCTTCGACGTCAATATCTGCGTAAACACCTCCCTCGGCATACATGATCAAGTAACGCAACAAGTCTGCCTTGACGATCGGCAACTTAATAGCGCTATATGTGTCGACGATGTCTTGTCGACCAAGTCCGTTTCTTCCGAATAACTGTTCGATGTACGCTAGGGAATTCTCATCCGTCAAAACTTCGTAGCGATAGTCCGGGTTCTTTTCGGGCCAGGTGCGGGCACGGAGTAAGTCTCGTTCCGCGAAAGCGAAAGGATCCGTCTTCCATATCTGCCATATCTTGCGAGGGAACTCGGCATTCTGCTCAGCGTCCCAGGAGCTTCGCCGAACCACTTTTGGGCAATGTGTTCGTAGTGGCGCAATCTCAATGTTCACAAATATCACCAGAAAACACAAGCAGAATATGTAAATCGGTATCAATCGGCGTAGCTGGGTTGGCATACGAATTCTTGAATGCGCCGCCATTCGCGCTGGCGAAAGATGAGGTAGAGTGGACCGCATTCTCAATGTCACGATTCGACCACAAGAGATACATGGAAAGATACAGAATGAGCTATTGAATATTACAGTAGAACCGGCTCACAATTACTCGACTATCCGTCATACTCTTGCGATAGCAAAATGGCTAACCTTCTCCCAAGATGATTGTTGTGTTACGGCCTGCATTACATCGAGAACAACAAAAACAAACAGATATTTCATAAAATTTCTGTGATGAAGTTTCCTTAAATTTCATGACGAAAAAGTGCCATATCAAATAATCCAGCAGGGTTCCAACATACATGATCTTGTCTGATCCATGATACGGATCGCCGCATAGTCTTCCCGCTGTTACTTCCTCTCTTGTTGTCATGGAAATGGAAACACAAACTTTGCTTGGGTGCGAACCTTCAATCCTAGATAATGTTGCCATGTGCATGAACCTTCCGCCACCTAGTCAATGGGAATCCCTTACTGGCTCTTCCTGGAATCATTCATCGAATTCACGCCTTTCGAAATCTTTTAGGATTGATTGCAAGATTTCTGTTTGCCAAATCAGAATTTAGCTGAACCTCTTGAACTTTTCGCAACGTAATTAGCCTATGTATCTCATGCCCCGTCCAACCCAAATGATGAAGACTGTTATGTTGTCGAGATTTTAGCCCAAGGAGTTCCACTGTGGCAATGTTGAAACCTGTACTTACCTCAAATTAGCTACCATCTTGAAGTGGCCAGTTTTTTTTGGTTCGTTTTGAGAGCTCCGGTTAGCAAAAAGATCCGCTGGGGATCTCTAGCCTTCTAGGTGAACGATTAGTGCCAAAAGCACAACCTTATCCCAAGTTGATGCTCTACTTCTCCATTAATTACAAGATACCGTGAGACTGCGAAGGAGGGAAATGGTCAACAGCCAATCGCATTCCTCCTAGTCGGCACATCCTTTCTTTGTTAATATGGAGGAATATTCAAAACTTCAGAAGCCACTATGCAAAGATGTGGAAGCTGGAAGATGGATGATACTCACAAACCCCCGCACTTGGTCCTCCCACATGAGAATCACTAGTGGCCTAAAGCCGCGACCAAGGCATATATATCGAAGTTTGGCCTCACTAGCACGATGGTCACTGTCTCCATTTCGCGGATATTCTGAAACAGACCCTCTTTCTCGCTCGAAACCCAAAGGAACAGCTTATCTTGACGGACTTCGAGGCTTCGCTGCGTTCCTTGTATACTGGCATCACCACGAACTTTGGGCGCACGACAACTCTCGTCTCTTTGAGAATGGATTTGCATACCAAGGCGAGCGTCATTTAGTCGCATTTCCGATCATCCGGAACTTTTTTACTGGTGGCCACTTTGCAGTATCGGTTTTCTTCGTTATCTCAGGCTACGTGCTGGCGACGAAGCCATTGAGGTTAATACACAATGGAGAGTTCGCGTCCCTAAACGACACGATCGGGTCAGCCCTTTTTAGACGTTGGTTCAGGCTTTTCACACCTCTTATTGTCGTAACATTTCTCTATATGAGTACATGGCATCTCCTACCAAAACTGTACATTCTTCCAAACAGCAACGGCAAACCCTTTTGGACTGCTGGCGCTAAACCTGCCGCGACTTATTCCGAGGAAATTTGGTTTTGGTATGTTGAAAGCAAAAATTTTAGCTTCGTGTTCAATCAAGGTGCTCTTCCTTGGCTATCATATCATTTCCATTCGTGGTCAGTCCCGCTTGAATTCAAGGGCTCCATCGTGGTTTACACGACAATTATCGCCCTCTCGCGAACAACACCAACGAAGCGTCTTCTCGGCTACTTCACGCTGCTTGTCTACTTTTTATACATCGCCGATGGATGGTACTGCGCACTGTTTATCGCAGGCACGCTGTTTGCGGACATAGACCACCTTGTCACACGGCAACGAACCCCGGCGTTTCTCACGTCCCTTCGACCGTTCAAGACGTTTGTATCATACCATGTCTTGGCAGTCAGCCTATTCCTTGGCGGGGTTCCATCACACGCTAGAGATGTTTACCATCTCCGGAAGCAGCGCTGGTGGTTCTATCTATCGTTCCTCAAGCCTCAGGCTGTCTTTGACCCGAAATGGTTCTTCCTCTTTTTCGCATCTACTGGTCTCGTGGCATGCATTCCTCATATTCGCTGGCTGCGGCGTTTCTTCGAAACACCCTTTTGTCAATATCTCGGCCGCATTTCCTTTGCGCTCTACTTGGTTCACGGGCCTGTGTTGTGGTTATTGGGTGACCGGATTTACACGGCGGTGGGGTTTCATGGACTACAGCAGGTGTCAAATCTTGCAGGATGGGTCGATCGGTTTCTGCTGCCAAGATGGGGGATCTTGGGGTTGGAGTTCGCCTTTCTAGTGCCGCACCTGGTGCTGCTGCCATTTACGCTTTGGCTTTCTGGGCTAGTCACACGATTTGTAGACGATCCCAGTGTGAGGCTCGCGCACTCGCTGTATGCGTACATGTTGACATAGTCTTTTACGAGCGTGGAAACTTGCGGAATTCACTGGTACTTGGGAGGGAAGTTCATATGATAGATACGTACATATGACTGGAGTTAGAGTTGTGGCAGGTTACAGTTTGCCTACCGTGCCTCGCCCCACCTAGAATAGCTGCTTTTCAAGTTGGAAAAGTACAATATAAAATGGTATTTCACGAGCCTAGATATATGCAGTCATCTCTCAGAGCCTTGCGCAGAAACGTTGTTACCAAGTTATCGTGGTAGTTTGTCTTGGACTTGCTGCGGATTGTTGTGTCAGACACGATCTTCCTGGTACTGTACTAAGTTGTACAGTACTTCTAATACCGGTATTCCAGCAACGAATAGGGCTGCTAGATGATCCATTCTCGATTAGGTAATGTTACTGTGTAGTAATGTGCATACCTCAGCAGGGCGATATTTGCATTGCAAAGGCATCGCCGAATCGACCTGCGGGTCGACTGCCGAGCACTCAATCCTTCAGGCGACATGTACACAGTAGTTCCGCCACACGCGATCCGATGTTTAAGTAATGTCCTCCTCTCCTATTTTGCAGGTTGCATGCACCCCCTTGGCCGTGTCACGTGGTCGCCTGGGGTGGTATGGACCAGCTACCGCCGGAGGGCCGAGCAACGGTACTGTACCAACGTCAAGGATGCGATATCGTGATATCGTCATAGCTGAATTGCCGAAGCCAGAGCTCGCTCTACGGAAGAATTGGTAAACATCACAAGTTGAGAGTTCTGTATTGCAGTGGTAACAAATATAACATCAATTAGGAAGGTCTTTACAGAGAGACGCGCACCACTGGGTTGCTGCCAAAGTTCGCTACATGTCAACGGGCCTGCATGTAGCGAATCTGCCACTCCGATGGTCCGAACCAATGCCATTTGGAGAAAATCTGGGGCGGACCCTGGGCAACCATGTTACACGGCCAAGGGGATAGGAGAAGTGTCACGTTGTAAACAGACCAATTGGTAAAGTGTCGTATCGGGCGTGATATGCAGGCGTGGCTCATGCCCCCAGAATCTACACCCCGTCTCCCACCACCGCGAACGCCACCTTATTGCCATCATCGACATCTTCGCATCTCGGCATCCTATACACGATATCGACGCAGACCACTTTGTTAATGATAAGCTAGTCGTGAATTCCATTCTTCAATGTCTTTACCCCTATGGAACACGACATTTGGTCAGAGCCTTCAGTCATCCGAACCTTCCTTAATAAACACATAAGAACCGGAAGATCGGCATTGTTTTCGTGTTTATCCGTTTTGTGTTGCTAACAAGCGCAAGTATCTAGCGCATGACTCCGTTGTTCTTCGAAAATTCCATTTCCATCACGATAAGTTTAGTCTATACTCAAATATATGATTGACTTGAGCAAGTCGTGTTCTTGAATCCATGCGATTTTTTGACAACAAACAAGATAAGAAATATAAAATAGACAAAACATTGATGACCTAGGACAGTGCAGCAATCAATCGTATTGAGTCCAGTCCTGACGGGGAACATGGATACTGGTGTCGCATGTCCGAAGAGTGGGCAGCCAACACAGTGACGAATACTCTAATTTCTGCTCTCGTTCAGTACGATCCGGGAACCGCTCTTCCCTTGCGTTGAAGCTCTAGATAATCACACGCTGGCTTACGTGGACCATTTTGTTTCCACGGACGGCGAGGAAGAAAACGTACAGCTTTGTATATTCCCCATCGAGACTTCCTTTACCGGTTCATGGGCCACGGGGGTTCTCTCGCTCCCACGTTGGCAACAGCGCGAAACGACCCGATGTTAGCTCGCCACGTTATATATCCATTCAATCAAACATAGCAATGCTTTTGAGGGAGAGGCCCAGACCCTTCCTCTGCATCTTTCTGGTGCCTTTTATCACCTTCGTGTATTTTGTTCTTCGAGTTCACCTCTCCAGACTCGTGCAACCAACCTACGTCAGCTCAGGATCAATTCTTCTGTCAGCCCACGAAGGAAATATAACCTTCAGTCACTTCTTCCTTTCAATCATTCAAAGTGATACGCAAGGTCCTTATAACGAGATATTCTCCTATACGACCCCAAACCTTGAATTCTTTCGCATCCTCGTCGGCAATCAGCACACTATCAACCCTAATATCATTCCCCATCCTACCATCAAGGATACGTGGGTCATTGTCGCACAGGAGCACTCTGCAAATGGGTCGCCGATTTTGCATTCCGAAATAGCTTGTAACGCGGTATTTACTACCTTCGAGTATTCCCCGACCACCGTCGACGAAGATAACGACGAATCGACCAGTAAATATTTAAGGGAGGGTCGCAATCGTGTACGGAAAGCTCATGGAGGAGAGGTAGTTCTATCTTGCAGCAACCTTCCTGTGGTCCTTGCAGTTATGCCGACGCAAGGAGGACATTGCACCGGGGAAATCGAATATTTCAACATGAACATCGGTCCTCATGATGCACGCGTTTTCTATGGATCTTCTCGGCGTGATCGAGAGTATCAAGATGGTCACGCCAAGGCACAAGAGAATATGAATGTACCGCAACCATATATAATTTTCGGCTCAAATTCGCAATTCACGTGTTTCGGGCAATGGATTCAGGATTTCCACACATTGTTTCCCTCGGACGCTATGGATACGTCGCCTCTCATTAGCACCCAAGATGAAGATGACGAGCGATTGAGGTTTCGTAGTGGTACCGAACTCCAGCGTCCTCCAATGTCTCAATACCAGGCTGTTGAAAAGAACTGGTTTCTCTTCTGGGATCGGAGCGGAAACACTTACGTGCACTACTCCATGTATCCTACTCGCTCATTCGCTGCACTTGAGGATAATGCATCGGGCAGCGCTTCTTTTCTTCCCGGCTCGCCAGGACAACTGACAGTAGCAGCCTCGGAAATAGGGGGAATATCGCGAGAACATGCGGATGAAGATCACACATGCTTTCAGAGACACATACTTAATTTTTCTAGATCTTCGACTATCGATTCATCTCTCAATGGCATCCACCAAACGACTAATTCCTTGGCTGTCACACTTCATCGACGTGCGGACGCAAAACCCAATTGGGCAAGGAATCAAGGAACGGATGATTTGACAGTGATATTATCGATTGTACACCATAAAACGTTTTCGGTCACAGAAACAAACGGGTTTCGAGCCATGTACGAGCCCTATGTCCTTGCGTTTAGACAGGAGGCCCCTTTCAAGCTGTTTGGAATTTCACGAAAGCCCCTTTGGATCCATGGTCGAGGTGGTCGGGAGACCTGGGCTGGAAATAACTCAGAGCTGCGAACTGAGAACATCGAAGATGCGGATTCGGGGATGGGTAATAACACCCAAATGCTGTACGTTACATCGGTTGCCTGGAAAGACCGCAACCTCAGGTATCATGGCTATCTGGACGATGTCCTGTTCCTATCATTTGGTATTGATGACCGTGAATCTGGTGGGATAGATGTCATGGCTGGGGATTTGTTTAGAGGCTTAGGTCTATGCTAGTAGATATCTACTACGTATCATCAAGCGCATATTGCAACTACGATATTCAGGAGTCGAGTTCAATGGCATCGTATTTCTATCATTAGAAACACGATCAAATTGGGTCGATATCGTAGCATCGAAAAGCGAACACAATGTCATCAGCTCTGTGTAAAAAAATCGCTCTAGCCAACGCCCTGATCAGCAGCATCTAGTTTTCACGATCCCCAGAATTTCGCGGCACGGCTTGCGCGAATTGAACCAAATGCAGCTCGGACGGCAAGATCAAGGATAGTTTAGGGCAGCCAATATGCAAGAAACATAGAAGTACAATATCAATACCAGTACGTCTTACCAGGAGAGTTCAGTTCCATAAACGCCCAATCTAATCGTTCGTATTTGTGATACTATTGTTACTGAATAGGGTACATTGATACGGTTATTTCAGTCTGATAAGACAACAAGAAAGCGAACAACCTTCGCCTACCGGTACTGCCGTAATGTTCTGTGGGAGCAATCGGAGCTTTCCTGCCCGCAGAGGCAGAATGCTGCGCCGGGAGCTCCCGAGGTGCTTTCGCTAGCTTTTCACCTTTCCAGTATTGTAGGATAGTGCGTCTCTTAGCGCGGTACAGGTACGGAGTATGGCGGGCGCAAATAATAGTGCACCATTCTAGCGCCGGCGCTACCTCCACCTCTTTCAAAGTCCGTCTAACAAGTACTCCTCTGAGCGCCATAATTTTTTAGACGGACTTTCAGAGAGCCGGAAGTATCGTGTGAAGCCACTGTAATCCCTGATATTTACTAAGTAGCTCAAAGGGAGGTGGTATCAACTCGATCAATTAACAGCACTTGTAAAGTCTTGCCGATGAAGCCTACAGTACAAACTTGCCAGTCCTCACATCATAATCCCACGGTTTTCTCGAGTAAGGATCGCGCACACAGAAGTCCCTGCTACTGAGAGCCAGAACCTCAACAAAGCCGCTCCTTTGCTCCCCCTTACCCCCACCCCCACCCGATGTCACACTGCTTCGCCCTCGCCCAAAGTTGAAAATATCAGTGAACTCCGCAATCGTGCCTTGAACTCTACAGAGTAGCAAATTACTGTTCACTGAATTGAAAAACTCACATCAAGCCTGATAAATCCAGAACCTTGTGGATAGAGCACCCAACCCAACAATACTGGAGACCTTTTAGGACTACATTACCGCTTTCGTTTCTCTCCGAAAGTCTGCAGGCAGTTAGGCACCTAAAGCACCTTTATGACCGGAACATTATACCTCGATCAGATGTGGGAATCCAAAGTAATTGATCTCAACTTCGATCTGGCTATCTCTTGAATTGCACTGGAGACTACTGAGTGTCTACCCTCAATTGCGCTGCCTCTATCCTTTTACCTAACCATACGCTGGCTCAGAGTTCGTTGCTCGTTGGGCCCGTGTCTTGTGAAAGTGCTTTCGGTGTCTATATGCAGGTTTTCGGAGTTATGAAGGTACATTAACCACAATAGGTGCTACATATGGTCCGTCCAATAGACATGGAAGAGTAAGACTTGGTGTGCGACTCCTGTGGAACTGTGCACTTTGGATCTGCAAAATGCACGGGAATGAGGTCAGCTCTCGTTTGGTTGGCTACTAGGCGCATTATTCTCGAAGAGGACATTACTGTACTCCATATCTTCGGCCGAAATTTGCGACTGTGGCTGACTGCTCAGGCGCAAACGGTTTTGCACCACCTGCGTATGCACAGGAAAGATGAGGGCTCAACGCCACTTGTGATAAGTTAGGTGAGTCGATGTCTTCGAGCTGTAGGGCGCATTGCCAGGCTAGATTTGGACTGCGAGATCATACGAAGCAGATGCTGTGATAATACCGGCATCAGCTCTAACTTGTTACTGTACAGTACATCAAAAAGGTTTCCAAAAAAAGACATCCATTACCGAGGCTGGTATGATGGCATCGAGCAGCGCGGCCGCGCGGAGAACTTGCCGTGGCCCCTGGATATTTTCTTGTGGGGGCGACGAGCCACCCTTGAATTCTACGACATGCGAGCGAGTAGCCGTGTTCACATGAACTCTGTGCACTTCGCAAGCGCGATCACCGGTCAATGCCGGACAGTTCTGCATCGGAAGATGATGCATGTATCTACCGCATTCCTTCATGAGGCCCGACTGCTCGGCCCTTTCTCACACAGCAAAAATGCACGCCTTCGAGCCGTAACATTAATGTCTGTTCCTTGACAACAAGTAGCTTTCATTCTTGCTATGTCGAAGACTACCACACTAGAGGGAGACAGGGTTCTTTGGCACATTCCGTACTTTCTACCCGCAAGAGGACCTCTTGGTTGAGCCTGTGGTAGAAATGCGGAATTGATTTTTGAAAAGTGATCCAAGGGATGAAAAGGGGACAACTCGCAATTGAGATCCCGAGGATACCAAGCTTTCTTTGATTTCGATCTGGGTTATGTATTCCTATTATCCTGTGATTTCCCACGCCAAGAAATGATATCATTGGTAGACTGCTGCTCTGGTGTCTATTGCAGTGATTTTTGTAATCAGTTGTTCGTGCGACGAACCGCGCTATTATTTGTCTTCGGAAAATGGCTCAAGCAATAGCACGGCCATCCGATCGTCTGGGTATTTATCTACTTTACATTCTGGGGCCTCAATTGGGATTCACTCACTTTCGGGGCTCAGCAAGGCACGACTGGTACAATTTTATAAGAAAATAGCCCATTCATTCGTCACAAGAATTCAGTCTCGGCACGGGAGAACATCAGTCTCGGCTATGATCTAGCGACAAAATCGGTTTAGCAGTCTTAGGAATACTTGGTGTGCGAGAGCCTGGCCACAACCGTTGTTTGGCCTACTCGTCCCAGCATCCCACACTGCTACGCGCATAAAAAAAGTACGGCGCCCGCAACGGTTCGGTTGCGGTTGAAATAACTGTGGTGTCAGATTGTCGGTTGTGATGAATAATCGTAGTTGTGGGAACGAGATTGGCCGACGAGACTGGTAATTATTGATGGGCTCTGCCGTAGAAGACCTGGACTTCACCCAAAATCATTATATAACCACGTGTCCTTTCCCAAGGCCCGAACTGCAATAAGGCAGTTTCGGAGGGGTGAAATCAGATGATGGATGGGACAGGTCGATTAGGTCTATGCGGACCTCAGAATACGCCATATTGCACCGCCTTCAGAACATACGTCAAAAAGCATATTTATTGGAGCGCCCACGACCCTGAATGCTGCTTGGAAACCGGACAACTATGGACAAGACGGGACTATCCAGGCTACACATCTATAAAGGGTGAACATCTGGTCATTTCGAAACAGGCGGTATAGCCAACTCAACTCGCTCGCTTTCAAGTCGAAACTAGTGTTTTTCGTGTGATCCGTCCGGTGCCGTAACTTCTAACTTCGAAGGTGGCCTATCGCGAGTTGTAAGCAGAAGAACATAAGCTGCACTCCTTGGTTGCTCTTTTATGCGAGCCCGACAATACTTTGAAGCGGCAAGATCTGTACTGTAAGCGTCCATCGATTTCTGGACCTGTGGAACCTAACCGGTACAGCCGTGTCGCGGGCCGAACCTCAGCGAGGCGCCACAATAGCTCCAGGGACGAGGGCAGAGAGGAAGTGATAAGCATCACTCTGCATGGTATCCACTTTCTATAAGAGCGAAGCCAAAGAACGGTCGCTTTCACAATACGGAGCTGGTCATGATGCTGGGTGGGTTTATTCTATAAACGGCTAGAGTACCTCGATGTAATTTATCTAAACTGCTTGCACTTGTTCCCCTTTATTACGTTCGAGATAAACAAGTTTGACACAGAGATAAGATCTGAGGCACATTGGCCGTCTTGGGGAATAGATAACACCATTTGACCATGGTACACCCCCAGCAAGGCACGGGGGTTCATGATACCAAACATACTCTAAATGTTGAACATATCTACATCAACATTGTTTATATTATGGAAGAGTCGTCCTCCTTTCGGCCCAGGTTGTTTTCTGGGTTTTGAATCACAGTAAATTGATGTCTTGGGGCCTGTTTTGAAGAGGATTCACCGGCATCTACATGCCCGCTCGTGTGCCCACAGTAGTGGAGCTGGAGATAGATCACACAGCCGGCTGGAGGCCGGCCAGGCCGCTGCCAGTCCCCTTCGTTAGCATCATCAACATAATCCTGCTCTCTCACCGACACGCTCATGAGCTGTTCGACCCCCCAGGTCAGTGTATTTGCTGTCTGGCCAAGATGTCGAAGAAGGTATTGTCTAGCATAGATTTGAAAGTACTAGGCGGCTTTATTTTATAACTCCGCCTGTCTAACGCCACAATTGGCGTCCCCTTTCCCCCAATGCATCACTAGCTGAGCCAATTTTGGAAGAGTACAGTACTGTGCAGAAAATAGAAGTGGAACTATTCCATCCCTACGTCTACGGCAGCGATCGGACGGAGATCATCAAAATTTCCATTCACTTTCAAAGTCTCTTTCCGTCTTCTACACAGTAGCGTCGTTAGAGTGGAGCAGGGCGGCTGAATGATATTGCCCGATCACCTTCCACCTATCTGTCTTGTCAACCTGGTTCTACTATTAAGCAAAACACAAAAATAATATCATGCAGATTTCATGGAAAAGGTCATACAGTCAGACCTGCTTGCGGCAAGTATGCTCTTCGATCATCTTCAAAATCACCCTACAATATCGCGCAATCCTCTGTTGAAGACACTTGTGCTACTGAGTAGCCACGATAGAAGGTCACGATACTGGAAGTTGGTTACGATGCCCATTGCGTTGGGCTGCATAATGTGCGATGAGGCGGCAGAGTAAGACATGGTAGACGATTCTTTTCCGCACAACCATGTAAAATTATTTTTGCGAATCTGCATGCTATAATTTTCTTGCCCTTCATTGATCGCACTAGGTCAAACTAGGGACATTCCAGATCGTTGCTCCAAACAGCGATTTGGATTTCCTTGGCTTGACGCAGCCCATACCCTTCTGAGGGAAGACTGTGAGTTTCTACACAATTGTTTCAGGTGACCAAGGCTCTGCAAGGGATTACAATGTCGAGCCAAGAGTTTCTCCCGCCCCATTGTATACAGATTCACTATTCAGAATAGAGATCCTACGGTACTTCGAGACAATGCTTGATTATACTGCAGCCATCGATATGTCTTTCCCTCAACTTGCGCCAAAAAAAAAAACCTGCTGGTCGTGTACTGTGTAGCTGCAAACCATCCAAGCTACCAGAAGTATCTTCCGCATGACCTCATCTGAGGGGTCGATGAGACTCTTGGAGGATATGCTTTGATTTGAATCCTGCGACAAAACCTGGTGTCTTGTTTGGTGGTGTACCCAGGCGCTGGGCCGGCAGCGCACGATGCAGTTGATCATGGACGCCGAGATCCTCGACGCCGACGAGGCGCTGCGTCTCGGGCTGGTGCTGCAGGT
>JAOYMO020023669.1:0-13987 GCA_025802455.2 Iodosphaeria phyllophila | reverse complement strand
ATGTCGCATGACCCTCGAGGTTGCGTTAAGAGATTACGCGACTATGGGGGTAAACTGTCAAATTTCGGGAATTACCTCCAGAAAAAATACTGTCTACTATCTATCCAGATCATATCACGTTGCTTGCTCAGACCCGCGACTTGCGATCCATGTTATCCTGGTACCTATTCACGAATCCCAAGCTCAGCTTTCTTACCATACTCCTTACATCAACAAGATACCACCCAAGATGCCCGCCAGGGTCGCTCCGATGGCAGCAATGGTGCGAAGCTCCGGGCCTCCCACGACGGAGGAGGCGCCGCTCTTGCCTCCCGAGCCGTTTCCAGACACGGGGGTAGTGGTAGCATATGCGCACGTCTCCGCAGGAGCGGTGTAGGTGGACACGAGACCCGGGTAGTTGGCGTCGGCACAGCCCATCTTGACAAGAGACAAGTTGGACATCTCCTTGCCGTTGGCATCAGTCACCTTGGCGGGCATAGCGGTTGCAGTGACCGAAACAAGGCTACCCACACTGAAAGAGGCAGTGTCCAAGCCATTGGAGATCAGATCGTCGGCACCGCTGGGACGGGGGGGGATATCCCACGCAGTAGGGAAATTGGATCCACTCATCAAGCTCGCGGCGCACTTGGTTGCGGAGGCGGAGGACTTGCCCGCAGACGTGGCGATTGACCTGTCAATCTTGGCCAGCTGATCCTGGAGATTGGAGTAGTCCGCAAGTAATTGGAGCTCATTGCTGCTTTTGATTTTGACGAGGCCGTATTTATCAGTCTCTTCGCTATATTCATAGGCAAGGCCGCCCGAGAGCCCCGTCATATTCTTGCCGTACAATGCGCCTACTTCGGTGAAGGGGCGTGGACGTTGTGTGTTGCAGCCATACTCGCTGAAGAAGACGGGAATACTGCTATCCTTGAAGAGAGTCACGAGGCCGCTGTAGCCTGCTTCGTCATAGTTGCTGTTACCACACCACTCGTAGACGTTCATCCCAAAAATGTCCACGCTGGAGAGAGGCGAGTCGTCAAGTTTGCAACTTAGGTAGTGATACGTGTCTGATCGCGTATCAGCGACATCGGCCGCCGAGTAGCCGATAGGAACAGCTCGAGGCGAATGGTTCTTAGCATACTCCTTCAGATCGCGCGTAACGGCGCGGATGTAGGCCGGCGCTTCCTTTGCCGAATCCTCATTGATGATTTCATTTCCGGAAAAGAAGGCCATGACGTTGGGGTAGCCCCAGAAGTTATGAAGGATTGTGACCACATGCTTCAGGTAGTCAAGAGTGTACGTGGATTTGGGGTCCGAACGGTCTATGTACTGCCCGGTGAGGGGGCTGTTGACGTCGATGATCATGTATATGCCTGCCGCGTTGTAGATGGACGCGCACTGATTGTGGTCAACGTTGGCCGCCAAGTTGTACACGCGGATCGTGTTGATGCCCAGCAGCTGCATCAAGATGGAGTCACGAAGACACGCATTGGGATCAGACAGCGGATCCGCCTTCGACGTCATCGAGGATTGCCCACCAGGCTGGTATGTGGCGCCGATGATATTGAATCGCTTTCCGGTAGTGTTGCCGGTGAAGTAGGGTCCGTCGACGTGAACATACTCAACCGCTGTCGACAAGCCGGCAAGGGCCGAAGTCGCCAGGGCGGTGGCTGTCGTAAATCTCACCATCTTATTTGGTGTGTTCAGATTGATGTTATAGTGAACTATAAAAGTTCTTGGCAAAACACTAGCGCTAGGTTCGATGTGATACTTTATAGTCGTGCTCACAAGTGGAAATAAAAGGCTTGGCAACGGCTCTTGGCACTGCGGAACTGCAAAAGCAAGCGCTGGATATATTCATCCAATGCGATGCTAGGGAACTTACGCCCAGCCAATAACCAGTAAAGAGGGCAGTAGATTGCAAATGAGTGGCAATGTAAATACAAACAGATATTGGTAACCGCAAAACACGTAGTAATGAGAAGAAGGAAAACACAATTAAGAAACCCGAGAAACAAAAGGGAGGAGAGGGAGAGGATAAGTAGTGGGTGGAGTAATACCGTACTAGAACCACCGGTCTATTGATTGCATACCTCCTACGACCGCTGCAGGACCGTAATTCTGGGCAAGGTAAATATTCCCGCAAGCCTGAATGGTAGAAATCGCCGCTATCAGCATAATACAGGATCCTTGCCTCCATGCCACGACGCGAATCTTAATTAGCTATTGTACCATTCACAGGATGGATCGCTGCTCCTTTGCTTGCAAATTGGACCATTGATGAACCCCCTTGCTCCGTATCTTTTGCAAATAGGGCACAGCGAGAGGTCTTGAAAGAAAAAGGGCACAACGCCGATCTCCATTGCTGTCCCTAAAATAATCGAAACAGCCGCTCTGAATCTTCAGGGATGGCGACATTGTGTTTCGAATTTTGTTGATCTCCGCAGGCACCCCAAATGACACAGGATTTTACGCAAAATGGGCATGATTCTACTATCATCACGAAAGATTTCACCAACCCATTTTTTTCCATACTCGACATTTGATCGCTGTTTGTTTTCCTTGCCCCAATGCAGTTTTCTATTGACCTAGAGGTGGAACGAAGAGAAACGCATGTTGCCAGAAGCTGTATCCCATGTCGACGGTACGGTCCGAACATAACATCCCGCTCATCGTCTGCAATTCAGGCTGGATCTCGTGTTGGCAGTATTCATGACGTCGATGTTTAATCAGACGGTCAAGAGGCCCACTCGGCCGGTCTGACTGGAGGTGTGCAGAAGGAGTATCTCCGTCTCTTAACTTTGACTAACAGTACCATACTGCACCGCACGCAGCGCAACGGTCCGAATTGCTCAGGAGACTGTTGCAGCTTACAGACGTCACAGGATTCTTGCGACAGCTGACAAAATGGGAGGTTTTTATGTTGTCTTTCTTAGAGTAAAGATGCTCTTGGAGCGATGCTACAGGAACTTTCAATTTGTCAACAACGATACTTTTGTTACCGCCAGGACTGTGGTCTCAAGCACAAGTTGAATACACGTATGAAGTATCGGTAGGAGTGGTGCGCCAGCGCGAACCGTCTTAGGACAGCTGGACAGATATCTACAACCAATCGAAGTTGAAGCATCTGCCGTGTGAGGGTCTTACACTAACCAGTATCGTGGCTCTTGTAGCGGTGCGTGCTTCCTAAACTATTGAATCCAAACGTTCATGTAATGCGCTTCTATAATTCGCGCGAGCGAAGTTGGATATTTGGTTGTTATTGTGTATTTACTGGCCAGGCGGTCCAGACCCGATAAACAACTGGCTACTGGTAACCAATGTCGATTTATGAGTTCCTCGCGGAATGACTCACAATGTCATCTTTTCCCGCGACAAGCCATCTATTCTAGGCTCCTGGTAGACCCGGGTTCTGCCCGCGCCACAAAGCTATCGTGCCCCCATATTCGCCACCTAACGAAAAGTTATTTTCAATTTACAGTAGAGGATGGTATAGCCAGTGAAGGTTGACGGTCAGATACCATAGACCTCCCACTTCCAGTATACCACAGTAGATAGTCTACCAGCATTGCAAGTCTTCTATCGTCGTGTTGGATACTCCCTACTCGCACCCGGTTATAGCACGAGACAAAGGCGGCATGGGATTTCAATTAGCAGATGAGACTTGACGCTTTTCTCTTTGGAGCACAGGCAATCTCGCCTTTTCCTGTGATATCTAGGAATCCAGGTCGAGAACTCATGTGTCCCGCTCCATAGTTTGGAATACGTCGCTTTTGCAAATCGATGGTACGGGAAGGAGCAAGTCGGTCTACATCAAGCTGAGAATGGTTTGCACACGCAAACAAGTCCTCGCTCCGTGCATTGCTTGGACCTTCGCCAAGCGCCCCAAGAAGAAAAGTTCATATGAAACACAGTCACTACTGGATTCCGCGCTTATATGGAGAAAGCGCTGGCGTTGCGATGGCGGAAACCTGCTTTTCCGAATATTCTAGATGTATCGTCCTACTATCTACTGTCTCGCCGCCGTGGTATCATTAGAAATTGCCGGTGTCTTTGATCTCGGAGGATTCTGGCTCGGGTTGATCCCACTGATCCAAGTCCAGGACCAAGGAATCTGCCTTCTTGGAAAGAAATGAGATTGAGACTGTTCTCGAGGAGACTATGCTTCATGGAAAAGACGACATCGGAAAAACCGGGGCCCGCGAAAGGCCGCATCTTCAAGCCCTTTGGCGGCTGCGTAGCCAGGTTCGTGGATCTTGCTGGAATTGCACACCGGTAATTACTCAAGCATATGAAGAACTTAAATGACGTTATGATCTGAACATTTGCGTCAAGAAGTTGATCTATTCTGGTAAAAAACCCACATTGTTATCTGCCAATAGTGTTTGCTATCTCCTACCAGCATGTTAGACATGATATCTGTCTTTGTCTCCTCGGAACTCTGTCTGAAAACAAGCATGTTAAGAAATGATGTTCGAACAGGCTGTCGGAGAGAGGGAAGCACGCCAGCCATCGTCCTGAGTGTATCATGAAGGCGTAATAGATAGGGCTTGGGACCATAGTGCAACTCTCGTTGTTTGAATGCCCTTTGTTTAAATATCACTACTTATAGAGGCCTTCAAAGTTGGGCACTCATTTCATTGTTTACTGGAGTCCTCTGGGGACGTGTAAAGGCTTTGTTTCGCGATTGTCACTGTGAGGGCCATGTTGCCAAGTCCAGATACTACTTGTTGATTCGTAATGATTCGTTCCCCAGCCATTCATTTCATATTTCGTTCTTTGATAGATACGGAACAAGATAGCACCTGTTCGATTGTTCAACGTGAAATTGTGATGATTTGGTCTATTAATCGCATTCATTCGAACAATAAGGTATGGTTCTTTGTTCAGTCATTCTTTATCTTTTGCCGTCACCTTTGCATATAAGCTGCGATAGTTTCCCTAATTCAATCCTCATTTGGATGGAAAAGCAGATGACAAGATTCGCAGAAGACACATCGTGCAATTCGAACTACTACGAGATTCGCTGTGCAAATCCTCACGATTAAAAACAAAAAAATCATTCAGTTCTGTTGACCGAAGGAAATTCTGCAACACTAACTTCACAATGCGGCCCTCATTTGCCCACTTTCTCACCCTCCTCCCCCTCATCACTTTTTTCCTCGCTCTTACAAGCGCACTCCCTGTCACCCCGCAGCCCTGCCATCTCTCGGCTGCATCAAGCCCTGAGTTTCAATCGGATCACCATAAGCTATCCTTAACACAACGGGATGATGAGGCATTTGACACGTCCTCTTCCGAGGCAACTTCCACAATCCCCGCTACCACCACCACCACCACTACTGACGGCGGCAGCAGCGATGAGAATAGCAACGACCAAGGAACCCAGAGCTCAGGGGACATGACCGCTCAGCCGGTGGAGTCCCAAGAAACGGGGAATTTGAGATCGCAACCCGAAAACCCGAATTATGACCCTGCTGCGGGGACAGAAGTGACGCCGACGCTCATTGGGGCGATCATAGGCGGGGTGGTGGGAATTGTCTTGCTTGTGGGTTTATTGATCTGGTGCGGAAGGCGCAGTTTGCCCAACAGTCGAAAATGAGACAAGCTGGCTTGCTTGCTATGGACTGATGGGAAAAACAGAGCTATGATAAATCCTATAGATTACTTGCAACATTGATGTGACTTCTATGCATATTTATCTAATCGATTTTCTCAACTATCGTGGAAGCGAAACTTATAGAGGCGGTGATATGCTGGCCTGTCGCCCCCTTTTGTGACTTACTGACGTGAATTTATTCGTGTTGGGGAAATATCTGGGCGAGAGACCGTTCCGTTTAGCAACATGCACGGAACCTCGTCACTCGTGCATCTTTAGATACGTTGATTCGGTATCAGCAAAATCTAGCTTTACCCATTCTTTTCCCTCGGCTTTTGTGTTCTTATCCGCGCTTCTAAATATCACCGAGTTCCTCATTACGTGACCTCCGAAGTTTCCCTCTGTCGCCGTTCGTTTTGCACCCGTGGCATTTGCTTGTCTGTCCCCACCACGGCATGCAGTCGAGGAAACAAGTAATACGAGGTGAACATCAAAACTGGCATGGCGAAAACGAACGCCAGATAGCGACGCATCAAGCTTCTCCGTCGCGAATTGTTCGGGTCTCCTCGAGCAAGCGGGCTACCAGAGCTGGGCCTGTTTTGGAATGGCAAGGACGAAGGAGATGCGAATTTTCGTGGATAAGACGGATTTGTTCGGGCAGCAACAGGGTTGGAAGGGGCGGGTCGAGAGACTTTTTGCGATGGTTTAGGTCTTGATTGTTGCGACTGTTTTTGTTTTTTCCCGAGCTTTTGCGCCGATAGCTTTCGCTGTGGTGGCGGCATTGTGACTGGTTTGACGATCATGCGGAGACAAGGGCGAGTAACCGTAGGATCCTACACAAAAAAAAGAGGCAGCGGGGCTTGTACGTCAAGCGTTCGTTAGCATAGAGTCTTGGACGAGCTGGAGATATAAGAGGTGGTGTTTTTATCGTACAATCTCTCATACGTCTGCCGAATTTTTAGTGCATCGTGGTTCTGCAGGCGTGGACTATTACGGGCCTAATGCTAGAACAATGCCTCATACTGGTTGGCCTGTCCCGCCCGTCTGTCAGGTCTGAGCCGACCGATGTGGGGCTGCCGTATGATTCCGGCACCGTACATATTTACTGCAGTAGTCAGACAGTGACCCGACAAAGATATCGACTAGGCAAACCAAATGAGGCTTGCATCCAAATGTCCGATTTCAAAGCTCGAAGAGTGTCAGGTAATAACAGCCATTGCGATGATTGATGCACAATTACTCATTCCCCATCAGTCTGACTTGAACACAAACAAGTCTCATTCGTTTCGAATGCTATCAGCGAAGGCAAATGTTATGAAAGGTCAGTAGAAGATTTTACCCTGTCCGAAGTGGACTCTTGGCAGGGTAATCCTATCCACTATTGTCGTGCTGGAGGTTGGCCTCGCTATGTTTGTTTCGAAATGAACACGGCTCAAATATGTCCGGATTTGATTGACTCGGAATAAATCTATAAACATGAACCATTCCAACATTTCTGGTTGGCTAACATGTCGCAAGCATCGAAATCAGGTACTGGGGTGCGGAAATTTTGACCAATGACTCGCTTACGTTGTTACTGTACAATACCTCACTTGTATGCCCATATCTACCACCTTTTTGCGTGTTTTCAAGCGCTTCGCATGGGCTGATGTTCTAGAAATAAGAATATTGAGAGCCTGGTCAACTTCCAACAACGAGCATGGAAGCGCTATGATACATAACTCCGACGCTCTTGAGTCGGGCCAAGTTAGTTATTGTGGAAAAGCCTCCGTCAAGCGCTACCGAATGATGCTGCTGCTAACCCTGAAAACATACAGCAGACTATCGTGAAATGGGACACGGCGTTTCTTATTGCTAGAGTTTTCCAAGGTCACTATTGAGCTTCCCAATGAATCCCGTTGACGAGCCAACCTCGATTGAATGTGAGTTATTCGAATTCGAGCAGCTTGTATTAGCTGTCACTTTTCTTCGAGTCTCGATCTAGTCTGGCTAGTATAATCTACTTGTTCGCCGCAGACTGACATTTGATCCATCGTTTAGAACGTAGAAAAGAGTGAAGAGTAGATCGGATTGAACATCATAATATACAGCATGGAAAATGTACAGAAAATACACAACGATCGAAAACACAGCGTAGATGTATGGAACAAATCCCGGTAATGATCACAATAGAGAGGGTTCGATTTTTGAGCCCCGCTGTGTCTTGCTCCTCTTTCACCCGACTGATAGCCTTTCAATTGAAGCAATCGACTTCAGTTGCTAATGGATTGAAGATCCCTCTCAAGGTTTCCCGTTCCGTGAACGATGCTCTCAGCATACCTCTCAAAATCATCATTCCACTGTCCGAATTTCTTCTCCCAGTCGACCATACTCTTGCTTAGCTTTGGGTTCTCGAAACCATCTTGGTTTAAACTTTGGACTAGTTCCTGCATGCTTTGAGAAGCCTGTTTTCGAGCAAGCCATAGCCCCACCACTTCTCGGATTTCCGACTTGCTCCCTCGGTTTTGAACAAAGTCCCGCTCGACATTTTTATCCACACGCTCACTCAATCCCCTCACCCGATCAAGGTCCGCGGCGAGCCTGTCGATCAGTTTATGTAAATCAGGTTTGCTGGGATCGGGGATTCCCCCGTCAAAGCTGTCTATCTCATCTTCTATTGATATCGCCAGAGACTTGATCTTCTGGAATTGAGAAGCTTGCTCCAAGTGCGACCGTGTTTCGACTATCTGGTCTGACTCGTCCCTGAGTTTTTCGAACAATTTTTCAATGATAGCGGTATGAAGGTCCTTTTCCGTAGCTTGGCCGATGATGTCCGAGTCTCTGTAGATGATATTGTACAACCGACCCAGTCTGTTTTTCCACGCGGAAGAAGGCATCGTCTCGATTAGATCCTGGGGTTGTATGGCTCGTTTAAGTGACACTCCCACTTCCCTAAGAACGCTGAGCCGGATTTGATCCATACCACTCCCAAAATAAGCTTTGTCTCGAGCCCTCACCAACTGACGGATGGCACGCATGACCATGACCAAGCCTCGATAATAAAGTACTATTTGTTCTTGAATGAGAGGGTCATGCTCTCCGCCTTCTAATACTCTCAGTCTGTCTGTAACCTCTTTGATGGTCGTCTTGGTCCCCTTGGATCGGATTGACTCTGTGTTAATCTTAGGAAATGCCAAGGTCAAGGAATCTATCGCTATAGAGAGCTCTTGTAGCTGCCTGGCCTCTTTCAGACTGTCCAAATGATGGGCAGACTCCGTTTTTTCCAGATCATCGAGTAAACTGGTCGTTCGCCGCAGGAGCGCCCCCGCATATCTGTAGTTTTTCTTGATTTCTTTGGCCCCCTCTGCCCTCGCGGCCACAATGGAGAGTGAGACAAAAAGTCTGAATGAAGATTCGATCTCTTCAAGCTCTGGGGCGATCTCTTCGAGGCGCGTCGTTTGCCACACTCCGTTCTCCCAGTTTTTTTCTATTTTCCGGATGAAAGTTTTGCATGCCGAGGCAATCCTATCGCTTATCTCCTCCAGTTCTCTCAGTTTTGAGGGTAATATTTCTTCCCGGCCTGCCTTCCCGCTGGCCCAGCTCTGGTGTAAAATCTTATTGGAAACATCGATTGATTCCTTGAGATGTTTGAAATCCTGCTCGTGATGATCCGATTTTCTATGCAAGGATCCACTTAGATTTTCGATGGTTGCATGGACACGGGTATTCTCTTGTAGAATTAAATCTGCGACTTTCTTATCATCATTGTGAATATGGGAAGGATCATGCAGGGTCCCGCTACCGGGTGCGACCATCTTAGAAGCCTTTACTTCATATTGGCGATGCGCGGCGGGGATATAGTATATGTGTCTCGCCTGGTAGAGATGTTGAAGAAGCGCCAACCCTTGGTCATCCAATAATGCCTCGTTTTTGCGTTTCTCAAACCCCTCGATAAATTGATGGATTATGGGCTTGACATCGAACCAGTGCTGTGCCTGGAGCTGGAAGGGAGCTGAGGTAGTTTTAGTCGATCCTGCCATCAGCTCAGTCACGAGGGTTTCAACCGTTCCAGTGAGCTGTGCCGCGACGGCGACCTCTCCGGCGCCCACTACGTGGAATGAAGCCTCCAGAGTATCTCCCAGTTTCACCCAAGCATTGGTGGCATCGTCGAAAGCCTTCTTCAAGTCGATACGGCGGTCGGGGTGATACTTCGAGAGCGCATCATTCAGCCGATTGTTCTTTTTACAGATAGCATGGATTGCTTGGAAGATTGAATTGGATGGAAATTCGTTCAACTTGCGCTGGAGCTTTATCAGCCCTGGGATCCTGTATCCACCCAAAGTACTGATCGCCAACTTGACGTCCTCAGTTATGGCCACATCCAACCCTCTGCCCTCACCTCCCTGAGCGAAACTGATCACGTCAGCCATGGAATTAGCCAGACGGTCGTACCGAAGTACTGCCTGGCTATATTTCTCTTTAAATCGCCCGCCATCCTTGTTGTGCCCCGCGAGTAGGGCTTGCGTCGCAGAGGCAAACCATGAGGCCAGGTCCAGTCCAGAGTTCTCGGTAAAGTCTCTATGGTTCTTGAGAAAAGAGACTTTTTGTTCCAGCTTTTCCATGGACCAGTCCGCCATTTCTATGATCGGAATTAACGGAGTCGGGAGCGGATACTCGACAATATTGCGGCTTTCATGCTTTTCTTGTCGCTTTTCAGAGACAAGTGTAAGAAAGCTCTTGGCGTATTCGGCAGCTTGCTTCAAAATTTGCAATTGATCAACGGCTGCTTGTGATATCTCCCGGTTCACGCGCTGCAACGCTTCCAGCTGCTGGGTTGCTTCTTCGAGGGGTTTAAGATATTTCGCATCGATATCTGTTTTCAGCGGGGCAACGGCAATTTCAGGCGGGATATGCCAGTGATAAGAGGTCTCCAGTCTTATGAGCATTAGCAAGAAAGGACCCGTGACCAGTCGAAGCTCCTGTACAGCCTGCAGTTGGAGCTTTGCGGGTTGCGCTTGGTTCTTCGACGCCTTCCCCTTAGATATCACAGTGACGACTTCTCCGAGAAACTCCTTTAGGTCTGGTAGCGATCTCTGGTGCTCACCAATGTGGATATATGATTTCACCTCCTCGGTTGTCCCTTTCCACATGATAGCCCCTATCTTGGCGAACGTTTTGCTGATACCTGTTGGAAGTTGTTCTATAAGTACTCGATCTGCATTCTTTCTAGTGTGCGCTTGGAAGCGGGTATGAGAAGGGAATTATAGTTTCAGTCATGTTCGAGGAGATAAAACTGAGTAAATTCAGAAGAGTACATGAACTTACCTTGGCCCTTGGTCCCCTTTGGAATTCTCTCCTCCTCCTCCTCTCCTCCACCCTTTGACTTTTCTTTGAAGTCTTCGTAATTCTCCGTCTCTTCTTCTTCTTCTTCTTCTTCTTCTTCTTCTTCTTCTTCTTCTTCGCTTTCTCCCATGTATTCCTCTTGATCAAACCCCTCAATGTCTTCCACTTGATCAAGTCCAATAGGCTTTTTGGGGATGCTTTTCAATCTCTCAGATATCCCAAGCTGCGAATCTTCAATCCCCTTGTTAATCAACTCTATAGCCTGTTCCATATTACCCTTACAGTCCTTAGGCATTGCCTCCAGTATAGTGCTTAATAGCGCGCCACCATGCACCTTGGTCGATTGTAAAACATAGTCGTAGGTTCTCAGTTGACCCGTCACCTTCCAATCGATAACCTTCAGGGGTAGATTCCGCAATTTCCGAGCTATTGCATTTGTAATCTTTATCACTTTCTTGCTATCCCTATCATTAAGTAGCGAGCCACCAAATTTCGTTCGAGCCATCAAATACGCTACGTCTGCCATCTTTTCCACAGCGATCCTTAGCTCTTCTTGCTCTTCCGGAAGTTGTTTCTGCGCGTGCAAGAGCAAAGTCTGAAGCTTAATTGCACTGACTGAGCTGGTATATTCATTCAACTTAATGGTTTCGGTAATCGATTCATGAACTTTCCGAAGTCCGAGGCGTGTCCCGCCGTCCACACGATATCCATGCTGTTTGTATTTTTCTTCCGCCTTTCCGAGGATCTTGTCTAGCTTGTCTAGCTGTGCCGCCTGCTTCTGAAAGGCTTCGGACAGTTTCTGCTCAAAAGGGAAAAAGAGGATATCCCTGGCCTTCAAGGAACGCCACTGCTTGTTTAGTGCGGATGCCATCTTCTCTCCGCGCTTCTGTGCGTCCCTTACTCTTAAATCTTTCGCATGATCAGATTTCGGTGGGATCTCATCCATCCTCTCTGCATGATCCACCGCCACGTTGATAAGCTTCAGGACTACTTCTTGTTGGAATAAGAATTCGGCCTTGGTAATGTCACCATTAGTGTATTTCTGGAGACTATTAGACGCGTCCCCCAGCCCCGATTCAAGCCATTCGAAAATGCGCTCCCAAGAAGCTGTGTCGCGAATTTCCCGGGCTTGTGATTCTGCCTCATCAGAGTTATCAACTCTTTCTTTGAAGGACGCGAAAGACAACTCGGGATAGTCGATTGATCGAGCCGACATGGAGGCTACAGCGAATAGTTGCCGTAACTTGTCTCGAACCACCTGCTGAGTCAGAAAATACTTGATCTTCTTGACCTCCGAAACGTCCTTTGAGCCGTCCCTCGCTTCCCCAAGCCCGGGATGCGACGAGCCAAACCAGGCGATAACCTTGTCTTGAAGGACTTGGAGGGCCCAAGACATTTTCTGGTAGGTAGGGTTTCTAGCAAGTTTCTCCGGAGTCTTGATCCTAGCCAGCTGATTTATTGCCAGCTCAATCTGCATCGCGATGCTATGGAAAGCAGGACCTTTATCGGATGGTTCGGCTTCAAGGCGCAAGGGAGGCATGGCGTCCATGGTGACGGACAGTCCTGAGATGACTTCCAAGGGCTGAGGAGGCTGCACTTTGTCCGACCTCTCGCGGGATGGCCATGGCTCCTCAATCATGTTCACAACTAATTTATACCAGCTTGGAAGATTGTCAAAGCGTTGACGACGTCGCTTTCGATGACTATTGGATGATCCCTCATGACTCACTTTCCCTTGAGCATTCAAGAAAGAAGTTGCGACCAATGAAACAAGCACATTCTGTCTCTGGATCGATTCTCGGATAGCGACAGCGTATGCTTTGTCTTGGACACCGGGCAGACCGAAAAAGAAAGCGTCCAATCCATCCCCAAGCCATTCCTGAAAGTTGTCAACTTCTTTCAAAGAGAGTATGGAGTTCGGATCGAGGGATGCTTTGTCCTTAATAAAACGCAGGGAAGATTCTGCAAAATACATTGCGAAGCTCACTGTGTCAGGGGACAAATTAATCCCGAGCTTGTTGGGATCTAATATCTTATTTTCAAAAGATACTTTGAATAGATGTACCAACCAGGGACCTATGTCTTTGTCGATGTTCTTCCAAATTCTTTCATCCGCTGTGGAAAGACTCTCGGCGAGAACCCGCAGATACTGGTCATCTTTTCCATCTCCTTCTAACAAAGTATTCTGAGCTTCCCTGATGACCATACCACATCTAATAATATTAGGCATTTCTCTCAAGACCTCCGCGGTGTTTATCCGTTCGGAATATTTACTTGCTATGATCTGTGTTCGAGCGCGCAAAGCCCGGGTGGTTGAGATCCATTCTATCAGCAACTGGAAAGTGGCTTTAACATTCGAGCCGGATTTAATCTTTTCCCGATATCCCTTAAGTGTCTTCTCTAGAAGAGTCTGTTGGTCATCGATGACGTCGAAATTAATAGCACGGAGCGCTTCGCCATGAGGAACCTGATTTGTCTTCTCCACGACCAGAGTAGCCAGTTCGCGCAGACGTGCGATTCTTGAGTAAGTTTCATCATTGGCCGATCCGATCAGCAAAAACTTTTCACGAACGAGGTCAAGTCCCTGTATCAGCTCTCCCAGCTGGTGTCTGATTGACAGTAGCAATCTGAGCCGGACTGACTTTTCCTCCGATAAATGAAAGTAAGAGATACAAGCTCCCACGTGGATCATACAGCTAGAAAGACGAAACTCCAGACGCTCGAGTGTAATCGTCACTAAATCCGCTAGAGATCTCTGCTTTTCAGGCAAAGTGGTGAAGACATCTATGTGTTTGCCGACGGTTTCCACCCTGCCATCCGGATTTGCCATGAGGAAGGCCTCAATGGAGGGGGGAAACAATGGGTGTGACTCAAACTCAAGCAACGCACTATAGATTGCAGCACGATCGCCTTGGCGTAATGCTTCATCCATTTGTGACAAATGATTCTTGAGAAAACTTTCCAACCAAAGCGGGTGCTCGTTATCATTGTACAGACTCTGTATAATCGGCTTGAATTCTGCAAGCTCTGTAAAATCCAGAGAGCGAGAACGACCAATCTTTTCTCGAGCCGATGGTGATAGAGCTT
>JAOYMO020023588.1:0-13993 GCA_025802455.2 Iodosphaeria phyllophila | reverse complement strand
TGATGTCATTGTGCATCCTTCTGTCACCAGCGAGCAGGCGAAGGAACTTTTCCCTGGTGAGCTTTCCTGTGATGATATCGCTGTACCTTGTGCTCCACATTGCTAATGGTCTGGGGTATTTAGAGCACCGGGTAGTGAAGCCTTACTTGCGCTTTACGCCTTTGCCGAAGGAGAAGGCTACTGTATCATAATAACACCAGTTGATAATAGTATCGGGAAGGCGAGCGTATGAGGGCAAGGTTGAATCGCTCACTCAAGGGGAAGTTGCTGTTAAATCACAGCGAGTTCGGCTACATAGGGCGGAAAAGGAAACCCAACGGATGAGGAGTTATCTGGGAAGCGAAGGTAATCTTTGACTGAAAACATCGAGAGCTATAAAAGTTACGTATTGATTGGATGGGATATCCCACTTAGAACCCACTCTAATAAACATATATAGACCATATTGCATTGGGAAGTATGTTTCAAAAATCTACACATGCTACTTTAGGCACGAGTGATGTCATCCCAGCTCTTAGGACTGGGTAGAATAGAGCATTTGGTTCGCTCGGATAACTTCATTTGGCAAGCCCACTATGTTCTGATTTTTTATTCTCTTTTTTGCAATGACTACGTCTGAAATTTGGCCTTGACTAGGAGCTCGAGATCGTCTTCAACATTTGCTGTCCCATCACTCGATCTGTACCACATATCCGTGCTTCTTGTTCCCCTGAATTCTGAACTCCCTCGTCCATCCAAGGGTTTCATAGCATCTCGATTCGACCGCGACCACCGTTCGCCAAAGTATCGAAACTGAAAGATAATGGTTAGCTCCTCAGTTTCTCCGGACTTGCGCGTAGGGATTTTGCAGAATAGTATGAACGTACGAGAGGTCGCATGCACAAGAACGAAGCCACCATGATGGCGACCGATGTCTCGGAGCCTAACGGTATAAACAAAGGAAATTCTATCTCAAGCTTGATTTCCAAATAAAATCGGACTATCGCGGTAAAGCATGGGCTATCAACAAGCCAACATTAGTAGATGTTCGATTTTCGAGCTGGGTTCTTACCGTAGGAAGCGTGGCTGGTGGAAAAGTTTGCATCAGTTACTCACATAAACCCAAAGGAGATTGCAGCAAGCACGCTAATTTTCGTCCAGACATCCTTCATGGTAAGACACCACAGTGCTGGCAAGGGTAGAGAAAAAGTGATCAAGTCGCTAGAGATGGTCGCGGTGCTGTTCAAAGTCCGAAGTAATATGGGAGAAAAGGACGAGATGTACATGCTGAAGCATTGGAAAGCCACAGTGACAACAAAGCAGACGACATCATACACGATGACGCAGACGATGAGTATAGTCATGTATTTTCGCGTGATGAAGAGCTGGCGGAAGACGAAAAGGAATGAGAGTTTGCAGCAGTAGCAGCTAACATAGTAGATCGTGATAGCGATGGCAGCGAGCTAGGTGGAAAAAATCAGTAAGTAAGAGCGTGAATACCAGTTAACCATGGGTATAGGACAAGGTGTACGGTACTTGGTCCTTGAAGTCAAGGAACGTTCATGGTGGATCGCACAAGGTTGTGTCATCGATAGGTGCTATATCGAATCCTTACAAAGTCATTTTCCATTTGGTTCACGAGGAATAATGCTGCATTATAGGTCGGGTTTTTGATAGGGAACTCGTTGAATCGGCCTTGAGCCACGGCTATTACCGGCGAAAAGGGGGTGGGAATTACTTAGTATTCGCGTTCAATACGGCTGGGAGCGAAACAGACTACTCACCAATGACGATAACAGCCCAAAAGGTAGTGTTTGTCGTCTGTCCATCCATAAAGAAAACAAGTCAGTTCCCGTCCGTCAGGATCCGACTGCAAACTTAGAAGGGGAGAAGCAATACTAACCCCTGAGGCTATCAATAGACAGTCAGAGATACTCAAAGGATGCCGATCGATTCTGCGCGCCCAAATCCGCAGAATGATGGCAAATAGCGGGAAGACGCAAAAGACAGAAGCGTATACTATTGTGCCCTCGTGAGCCTTATCCACCATCGATTTGGCTTCTGGAGATAGCGGCGCGTTCTTGAGTGGGATCAGCATATTAACCCAGACTTTCGCAAATTTTTGCCTGCCACCCTAGTCTCCACGCGAACAACTCGAAGAATTATGAAATTTGCGAGGCCCCGAACCTGCCGCTAAACAGTCATGAGTATAACATGTAAATGAAGCTTCGAGCATATTTTGCGAAGGAATAAACGAACGGATGATCGATCAGCAAGGGGAAGAGACATCTATAGTGGTTAACGCCACTTCCTGGATCCTATTGCACTTCTATAATACACAACTACATGGGCTTCTAGCGCAACGTTTCGCTGGGCTTCTAGCGCAACGTTTCGCTAGGCATCATGAGCCTTGACACTTTCAATATAGAACCATTCTTTCGAGCCATTAGTTGCTCCGCGGGGGCCAAAACCAGGGGCGGCAGAACCATCGGACGAACGACAACAAGAAAGACAATTAAACAGGACAGCGAGGTGCAACGGTTTTCAATAGCGCCAACCTGCAGTATGTCCACCCATCCATGTGCGCCGGAACAGCCTCCAAATTGGGTGGATGAAGCCTTTGCGCATCCCAGGCTAACTATCCAGGGCTTTGTATCTTGATGACTGTAAAGTAAAACTCCATGGCTTGCCTAGAATTTGGAATTGGCGAGCATCGTGCGATTCTTTAAAGGGTAGACCCTCCACCAGTTCATGCTAACAGTGCTTGGGTAATCCCAACCTGCCAAAAATAACCCATGTCCATAACTGGGGTAATTGCATGGCGATCACGAGATGCTGTCGTGTGCTCCAGGGTTAATTGAGCTTCTGGAACGCGGTTGTTGGGCTTTCCGACGGCGCTGTCAAGGAAGAAATTGCAAGGTGGTGTTGCGGATAAATTAATAAATCACCACCGCATGCATTCGGGGCGAGACATACTCACGACGTATGATGGAATTCAGTCATATCAAGCTAACGTGCGTGGCTGTTCACCACCACCACCACTATTATCCCATAACATAGGTTCTCGGTGCTCTGTGCCTGGCAGAAAATCAAACGATGAGGCACTCTGGGGAGCGATCGCTTCTTGTTTTCAGAACGTGAAAACTTACTAGAGAGGGAAGACCTGAACGGTAAACTTGAGACGAGCGTTCAAATGAAGATGCAGGGCTTAACTATCTACTAATTATCTCCGAGTCTCACGATGCATCCAACACTCAAGTCCCGGGTGCAACTAGTGCAGATTTGTTCCCTAACGTTTTGCATGATTATAAGAAGAAAAACGTGTCACGGTCGAAGCAGATTCTAAGCAACCAGGGGCATGTAAAGTCCTAACTCTGAGGCTGATTCTCCAGAACGGGGCGAAAGATTATGTCACGAAGAAAGCCAATAGTTTGCCCGCACTAAGTCGGAACCATCGAAGTATTGGTCCTGGGGAACCGTCCGTGAACAGTCCTTCGAAACTAACAATAATGTTTCAATACCTAAAATACGGTTCATGCGGTATGGACATATCTCCTACTCAGAACGTTCTGATATCAGGCATGCCACAGAAGCAGAAGCTAGAGGCTGAAGATGTGTGGCTAGTAATCAGTCTCCTCGTTGTGGAGGTAACATTGATTTGATTATACGAAATTGGAACGTAGAAACAACTGCTATCTAGAGTTGCGCTTTTACTTGGATTCGTACCTGGAGTACCTCTAACATACCGTGCTACCCTTGAATTTCTTTGGCTCCCGATATTTGAAGGCAGGCCTAACTCCGTAGCATAAAAGCTGAAATTTATGCGTCTATGTCTGGTGCTCCATTTGCTTGTAAGTCATTTTCGAATACGTGCTGACGCGAAGCTCATGTAGTTAACATCGCCGCTGATATCAACGCCCTTCGCTGTTGTCTGTTGCCGTAACGGATAGCCTCTCGACGTTGCCGCTCTTGTTGGCATCGTAGCCTCTCAATACTGTCGAATGATTCTATCGCTGATGCTTGCCTCCAAATTCCTCTTCACTCCCAGACGTTCACTATTCGTGCTCCATCTTCAAGTTGCGCATGGAAGGCTCCCACAGGAGACAGCGCTAGCGTCATGCCGCCGAGCTTGAACCTACGAGTGCCGACCTGCGAAGTAATGGTACAGTACAAATCGGATTATGTCAGATGCTAATGAGCCAAAGAAGGCCTGAAACATTCTTTTGGAAGTCCTCTGATCCCAATTTATTAACGGTACATACCGGTCACTTAGCTTACTGATACTGTATGACATGGGCGTGGTTTTCGCTGCTCGTCATAAATCTCAATAGCTTAGCCACCAAACTGCCACCCGAGGTCCACATTGCGGGCCGGCGATTGCTGTTTTTAGCCCCGACCAGACACTGGGGTAACGCGGCCCGAACAAGGTATGGATACCGGTAAGGTGCCGCTCGCTTATCTCAGGATCTCAACCCTTGGCGTTTCTTTCAACCTCCCCCACCCTCCTAATTGACAACCACGGGCTGATGGACCGCCAACGGTGCGATACTTGATCGTGATTTTGTGGCATTTGTTCTTCTATTCGGGACCTGTGATAGCCTTGCTCATGACGAGGAAAGGGTTCAATGAACGCCATTCCTCTGTGAGTAAATCATTTTGTATCCACGAAGGTCCAAATAGTAGATCAGATTTACGTCACAAATTGAAAAAAAGAAGTCCACCTGGCTGTCATATCATAGTGGGTGATATTCATGTGCAGATAAATGCCGCAAAAGGAGGGGTCCTGGGATTTACACCGGTAATTATCGACAGGGGTGGAAATTAGGGTCCGGAAGTACAGGATTTACTGTTTCCGCTTCCACGGCCTGCGTTCTACCCTTGCGCCACGCTTCTTCAGCCTTGTGTCTTGGCCACGTGATAGAAGCTGTCAAGTCCCGTCGCGTTTTTTTTTTTTTTTTTTGGAAACAGACCCACAGTCGTGAAAACACCCGAATTGCTTCGAGAAAACAATTGTTGGCATCTGACTGCTGCGCACAGTGGGATCTTGGCACGGTGACATTTTAGACGCCGCCAAGACAAATGGCACAGCATGTTCAAGAAACAGGGGCACCCTGTGTCAGTACGTTGTCGGTACGGCACGAACGGAGTTGCCCACGGAGTATCTGAGGTACCTTGACAGGACCAATTCGCACCATGCCTGGGACAACGTCTCAGCATTTCACAACTCTACCGGTAGCACGTGCAGCGCATGAATTGTCCTCGGCGCATCTCCGCAACCGCCTTTCACGCGATTTTCCTTGTCTATGCGACTCTTTGTGCTGACGGAGCACACGCTGCGGTATTAACAGACGGTAACGCGATTTATCGCAGCTGTCATCTCGCCGTTACCTGTTCTCTTGATCGGGCTTTTCCCCCATCTTCATTCGTTTCGCACAGGGCTCGTACTTGCTCCAGCTTCTTTATTGCTTCGGCTCTGCCGCCGTTCTCCTGCTGCTTGCGTCCGGCACCACACACTCAGTCACTCACCCACGCACCAAACACCCCCTGAGCCCTGATTCAAACCCTTACGCTGGTGGAATCCTACCTGGCGGAATCCTACGAGTCGCGGATCTGCTTGCTTGCGATCGGAGAAATACGAGAGAGGGGTGTCGAGATCGTACAGGCCTGTCCTGTCGAAATTGACATTGGTGTTTGCATTCCTTTGGGTGTTCGGTAGACAATCAGCGCACCGAACTGCTCGTCCCGTGTTTCTGGACGCGCGTTGTCTTCTCCTTCTTTGTTGAAGTTTCTCCGCTGGCTTGATCAGGTGGCGGATCGGAGGGGTTTGTTCGTTTGCTCCAAGGTTCCACGCGAGATTGCTGGCTGTTGGACACGAACAAAGTTTACGCTGGTTCGCGCTCTGCAGGATTTCGGACTTGCTCTGGATAACAGTTTTAAAATAAACTGCGAGCGACTCGTTCAGGTACGTTTACTTTCGATATTGTGTGTATTTACGCCGCTACTGCGCAGTACCTGGCCCTGTTTTTGGGCAAGTGAGGTACTCGCGCAAACTTGATTTGGCCTCGGCTGCATGCTTCCATGGAAGGTTTTCTAGATGGGTATGCTGAACTTTGTGGTTGGTAAAAGAAATTGTGGGATGATGGTGGTCTCGTGGCCGCAGGTCGCAATTTTCTTCCTCCTCATCCTCCTCTCTTTTCATAAGGAATTGCCATGTTTCTAGTTTGACACACAATAATTCTGGGTCTGCGCCGCGTCCATTTTTTTTTCAGCCTCTATGTTGGCGTCACAGTGAGGATTCGCGGGGATCCCGGACTGCCACGGCGTGTTTGCGATCTCTTGGACCGATGAACCCTGCAGATGGGGGTTTGCTTTGCGGCAGTGTTGCGCTTTGTTCCTGCATGGCTCTGGGAGGATGGGAGATGGAGAAGTGCAAGAAAGTTGAAATATGATTTCATGGTTGCCTACTTCCTGTTGTTGAAAGTTTGGCGTGCTTCTGTTCTAGCCCCTTTGCTTCCTAGCTCCTTAGCTCCTTAGCTTTCTTCTATCGTTTTACTCCTTTGCATCTTGCGTACTTGGCGACTCCCCAGCGGGTAGTTTGAGTGGGGGTTACTTGTCTCTGTTTTTTTTATGATGCCATAATTTCGTCTTTACGGAATTCTCGTAGAGGCGTGCAATTCATGGTTATGAGCTCTCATGCTCATGGTTCACAATTGAAGAGAATTTGATGATGAGATGATGAGAGAGAAATCTATTGTTGAGATGCCGCGACTTTCACTAATGCCGCCGCCGCAATGCGCCACAGGTGACAGTGCTTTTTGGCAGCTGTCGAAATTGAACACCGAAGGAGAAGAGCACGAGCACGAGCACCAGCAGGGGCAGGATTCCAAGGGAAAAGAAAAGGACAAGGAAAAAGTAGAGAGCTACTGGGGAATACGGAGAAAAGGCAGTCCATTCAAAAACGAATCTCTCCGACTCAAGAATAGGAAATTAGCGCCTTCGCGACTCAACATCGATGATTACTCGAATAACCACTACCACCACGCGACTGGAGGTGTGAGGAATTTAAGTGGCCAGCAGCCGCCAACGTCAGCACCCCTGCCTCAGGTCCTTTCCAGCTCCCACGCTCGCGCTCACGCTCACGCTCACGCACACGCATCAAATCATCATCCCCAGCAACAGCAACAGCAAGAACAGCTAAGCCAACATGGGCGAAACCTGAGCCTTCAGGACAGTCTTGAGAAGCCGCTCCCTGCCCCACCACGACCCGCATCGACTTCACCGCCACCCGCTTCGCCGCTCGTTTCTGCCCAGTTCTATCACCGTCATCTTTATGATCACAGTCTTGGTTCCATCGACGACGAAGACGGTATCGGCGAGAACGATTATCTAGATACGATTGACGAAGGCCCCTTGGGAACAGGCCCGGGCGCAGGAGGAGCAGAGGGAAGACAAGAAGATCGGAAAGAGAGAGAAAGAGCGAAAGGAAAAGGACAAGAAAAAGCACAGGGCAAAGGGAAGAGAGAAGAGTTCAAACAGAGAGAAGGAGAGGAAGAGGAAGAGAAAAAACCCACAAAAATGGATACTCGCACAAGTACTATGGACTCGACATCATTGCGGCCCAGCATGATGTACAGTGGAGGGCCAGAGATGACGGGCAGCCAAGGCAGCGTCGCAAGTTCATCGAGATTGAATGGTAATTCATCGAGAGCGACGACGGATTCGGAAGGACAAGGACGTGATACGCACAGAGATACCATAATACCCAGGAGTAACGGGCTCTCAGCAGCAGCAGCACCACTTGGATCATCCGGACCATCCGGGCCATCCGGGCCATCCGGGCCATCTCCATCATCTGCATCCGTCAGTCGAGTACCGCCAGGTCAAACCGTTGGCACTCCAGCTACATCCTCCTCTTCCTCCTCACATCTCTCGGGCTTGATGTGTAATGTCCATCGAACGACGGGAAAGGAACCACATCCTCTAGTTGGCGCCACCACCACCATTGTGGGCGACAAGCTCTACGTTTTTGGCGGTAGAATTCTCTCTCGAAATCGACCCGCGCCATTGACTTCCGACTTGTACGAGCTCGATTTGGCCAGGAGACATTGGACCAAGCTAGAGACTAGCGGGGATATCCCTCCCCCAAGATACTTCCATTCCATGTGTGCCCTCGGCGACACCAAGATGGTTTGCTACGGAGGCATGTCCCCCACTAATCCCCAGCCATCAACGAGCGATGCCAGTCAAAACAACCCGGATCAACAGCCCGATGTTACTGTTATGTCCGATGTCCACATATACGATGTCAACACAAAGAAATGGACCCTTATTCCCACCTCCAACTCCCCGCAAGGCCGATACGCCCACTGTGCCTGCATCCTACCATCCTCTGCCACCTTCTCCTCTAATAAGGCGCCCTTGTCCGCTCTGCAGCATAATCCCGCCAGCGAAGCCCCCAACGAGGGCCGGATCGGCATTAATATTGACGGTACTGGCGGCGCCGAGATGGTGGTCGTTGGTGGGCAAGATGGAGCTAATCACTACATCGAGCAAATCAGCGTCTTCAACCTGAGAAGTCTCAAATGGACCACGACCCAACCGCTTGGCAAGTCTTGTGGTGCATATCGTAGTGTTGTTGCACCACTGCCGCCATCGGTTACGGCTCGGATCGGGAAAGCCAATGCAAATTCTAATGCCAATCCTCCTCCATCCGCGAGACAAGAAGGTGGCATTAGTCAAGAGTCACGTGAGCCCGGCTCTTCTATGCTCATCTATTCTAACTACAACTTCCTCGATGTGAAACTCGAACTCCAGATCCGTGGCTCCGATGGGACCTTGTCTGAGAAGGCCATGTCAGGCACATACTCACCGCCCGGTTTGCGCTTCCCTAATGGGGGAGTCATCGACACGTACTTTGTAGTGAGCGGAACTTATCTGACGAGCTCAAAGCAAGAGTATGCGCTGTGGACTCTGGATCTTAAGACATTGCAGTGGGCCCGGATCGACGCCGGTGGGAGTATCTTTAGCCAGGGCAGCTGGAATAGGGGAGTGCTCTGGGCTCGGAGAAACACGTTTGTCATCTTGGGCAACAGGAAACGAAGTCTAGTGGAGGACTACAATCATCGTCGGATTAATTTTTCGAACGTGTGCATGGTCGAGCTGGAGGCTTTTGGTTTCTACGATAACCCGAGGAAAACTATGCCCTTGTCTGGTTTTGTCTCTGTTAGTAGCCCTTACACCATACCGGGTCTTAGCCTGCCACGGAAGGCCGGGTGGACGGCTGGTGGTCGACGCCATTTACGAGCTGCCGAAGAGCTTGGTGAGAAGGCTCTGGCTATGCGGGAATTGGCAGACATGGACATAATATGTATTGGTGGAGAACGTATACCTGTCAACTCGCGCATTGTTGGGAGGAGATGGGGTCCATACTTTGTCCAACTCCTTCGCGAAGGTGCAGCTACTCAAGACGGAACCGAGGCCATGGCCCTTAGAAGCGGTATGACTGGCATGTCTGGTATGGGCGCCTTTTCGGGACCGGCCGGAACTCGAATGTCTACCATGACTATCACTCAGTCTAACCACTCTAATCACTCCAATCGAAACACGGGCGATAGTGGCATATCAACAGCCACTACTCTGAACAACCCGCCCTCCTCAGTCGGATCCTTGAAACCACCCAGCACCGCAACTACATCCGTCGGTAACGTAGATCTGACCACCATCAACTCGACCCCAACACCCGCCACTCTCCCCCCTTCTGTCCGACCTCGTTGTCTCTACCTGCCCCACACCTACCTCACCGTCCAAGCTCTCCTCCACTTCCTCTACACCTCCTCCCTCCCCATGCCCTCCTCCCCGCTCTGCACCCCGCAGATCCTCTGCTCCCTCCTCCAAATCGCCCGCCCCTACAAAATCGACGGCCTCCTCGAAGCCGTCGTCGAGCGCCTCCACACTTTACTCGACTCACGCAACGCCGCCGCCGTCTTCAACGCCACCGCCATGGCCGCCGGCGGCGGCCGCGGCATCGATGGGTCCATGAACCCGAACTTTTTCCCTTGTGCTTCTACCTCCGCCCCCACCGAGCAGACCCGTTATCGCAATTCGGTGCACGGACGCTCTTTCTCCCATACGAGCGAAGACGATGCTGTTTCCTCCCGCGGGGGCCTATCTATCAACACGAGCGTCGCAGGGTCGCAGGCTAGCAAGGACGAGCTCAGCGCTACGACGAGCACAAGCGGAAGCGAGTGGAGTAGTGAGAGAGGAGGGGGCAGTGATAGGGAAAGCAGTGTGCCAAAGGAGATATGGACGGGTGAGCTGAGCAGCGTGATTGGGTTGCAGAAGCGTGGGCTGCGCGGTCTTATGGAGGGGCGTCGCATGCGCGCTAATGTCGATCGTGGGCGCGAGGGAGACCCGCCGAGGTCGGGTGGGCAGACCAGTGCTGGAGGTGGGGGCGGAAGCGAGAGATTTACGCCTAGGGTCGGGTTGGGAATCGCGGGATCTTAGGGATAGACTGACTGTGGAGTGAGTTAGTGGGAGGGGGGGAGGGGGGGGGTTGCCAGGGTTTGGGCTGTGGATGCGATGCGATTTGTACTGGTCGGCGTGTGGGTACTCTGAGTCATGTGTGGGAATTACTTTGCTTTGTGGTTGCTCTGTGCATTAGGCAAGTCATGTATCGGTACCGTGTTGTTCGGCGTGGAAGGACTCATTGATTGATGGATTGATTGATTGATTGGGAAAGGGAAGGGCTGGGAATTAGGGTACCCGGGCGAAGATTGTCATAGATAAAAGGATTTGACGGGCGAGCCATGTTGATACTTCTCTATTATCGGATTTTTTATTGTCTTGGAAGCCTTGTTTGCTTGCATCTGTCTTCTGGTGCCGGGATTGTTTGTCGTGCCTCATTTCGCCTATCGGATTGAGGGAGAGGGGAATTTGGTTGGGGTTGGCAGATATTGTCGGCAATCGCTCCTGTTTCACTTGTTCACAGGGGATGTATAACTTAATGCGGAGACTGACCTGACTTATAGTGAATGGACCAGGAAACGAGCGAATGAGATTTTCTCACCAAAATGCCTGATTTCAAGGCTTAGAAATTGTTAGGCGACCACAACCATTGCAATAAGCTATGTATATAGATTTTCTCCAAGTTAGTCTGGATTGAACATGCTCGAATTCTATACAATTTGAATAAATATAGCAAGGCTAAACTCAAGCAGACACGAGCACGTCGGTTTGCCCCACCAAAATATAGGGTCAACCTTTATCCTCGTCTTTTTTTTCTTCAGATTTGACTCGGCTCTTTTGTAGTTGCACAACAATCTTGAAGCCTTGGAATCGGGCACTATGGTGAACAATACCCACTTGCTCTTTTTTTGCCGGGCCACGGTAAGTTCACTTTAGACTTCAATCAGTCCATCCTCTCCCTCAAATTCTTTGACGTCTCCTGAGCATTGAGCTATGAAACCTTGCGAGCCTCATACGAAAACAAATCGATAAAAGAATCTGCCTTGCTTGGTGTAGGCGACTAGTATGATTGCACCATGGACCATGACCAGAGCCCACACTAACCTCAGAAATCACGAGATTGGCCGCTCGGGTAATCGCATTATGAATGTTTATGTTATCTCTGGAAATAAAAATGTAGTTCAAAACCGGGCAGTCCTCGTTGGATCCTGGATATGCCCAATGTAATTATCCAGTTCCTGACATCTGAGAGCCTACGGATCAGCATAGCTTACGTAGTGGGAAATGTGTCGCGCGATTGTGTCATTTGCTCGAACAATGGCGTTGCCAAGTTGTATTGCGAGCCTCATGGGTATTGGTGGGTCTCGGGCTGAGTTGCAGTAGCACCCTTGTACCCGCAGTATCGGTTGATTCATTATGGATATTGAGGTTCTTCAGGACGAGAACAATCCCATCCACTTTGAAAGCATGTATGTTGAATTTCTTGGCTGCGGTGAGAGAAATCTACTCTTACTGTTCGATCTGGAGACTGAAAGGTTGTGACGTTTCTGGCCTGTCTCAATTAGCGAATTCGTTCTACTCCAGCCTGCAGTTACTCCGCCAGAGGTACCTTTCTAACAAGACATGCCGTGAGTTACTCAGTGCAGCGACCAATCGTTTTACACCATTACCTGATCCATCGCGCCCCGTTTGGACTGGTACATGATGAATGAAAACAAAGCTGTAATGTATTACTGATACGACGAGGATGGAGAGCAGAATTCAAATAGTCATAGATAATTATGCCCTTCGAGCCTTTGGGTCTCTGTACTTGTAACGGCAAGACACATAGGGGGGCCAAGACAGCGATTTACCACTCAACCTGATGATTTCTTTTCGAAGCGCCGTGAAAGTCACGTATTTGACACTTCCCTCCACAAAGCGCATTATCTTATCCAATGGAAAATCGAAACAGTATCACATCGGCTGAACCGAGCCCAGAAATCACGAACACAAGATGCTCAGAAGTAGGACCACTGCCATCTCTCATGACTGTCCTCGACTCAACCGTCACAAAGAAGCAAACATGCGTGCAATGCCGAGTACGCAAAGTCAAATGCGATGGCCGTCCTAACACGTGTGGGAATTGCGAACGCTTAGTTTTCGAATGTTCCTTTCAGTCAGGACACCGACTAGGAACATCGCCGTCCCTAGCCGAGACAACGACGATAAGACTGCCAGATCGGCGGCGGCGGTCCTTGGCTTGTGTACAGTGCCGTGTTAAGAAATGTAGATGCTTGGGAGAGCTGCCTCGTTGTTCGAACTGTGCGAAGAAGAATCTGTTCTGCTCTTATCCGACGATGAAGAATAAGCACGCTGCGTCCAGCCCAGAGCGAGGACAGGAGTCGGTCTTGTCGCCACGTCTAGAAACGGCTGACGAGAGAGAACCGGCGACACCTTCACCCACTCCTTCAGCGACCGGTCAGGATCACGATTTGTCCCACAAGGATCTACAAGCTCGCTCCCCGAAGGACGATGAAAAACTGGCGAATATCAGTCCCGAATTGTTTTCCGTGATCGTCGAGCTTTACTTACGGCATCTATATCCCCTGCCGCCGTACTCCTTCCTCCGCCCTTCTATGTTAAAACAGAGGGATGAAGCCAGACCTGTAGGGCACTGCCTCCAGCTGGCCATATGCGCAATCACGACACTCCAGCTTCGCAACACCGGGCTCAACCACGAGAACTGGGCCGATACCGCCGAGCAACTAATACTACAGCAGCTCGGCCAGCCATCCATCGCCCACCTTCAATCGTTGGTATTGATTACGCGATATAGGATCGAGAGTGGCGACACATCTAAAGCCTTCATGCTGACCGCTATCGCTGTTCGGTTTGCCACGGCGCTACGGTTAAATCAAGAACAGGCGGGCATGCCCCCCTCGGTGCAGGAGGCGAGGCGACGACTGTTTTGGTCGGTTTTATCACTCGACGACTTTTTGGGTGCTGGACTTCGAGAATTCCAATTGTGTCCTACGGACCTGATCCGTTTGAACTTCCCATGTTCGGATGAAGAGTTCCTCAGTGGCCGGATCCCAGATAACCCCGGAGTGCTTGGAGGTGCATTGGAGGTGACTGTCGGGGCCAGGACGGGTCTCAGAGGCGCGTTCGTGCGTCTAGCCATACTCAGGAGAGAAATCACAAGGTATGCACGAACTCGTTCCCGAACCAAAACGGGATGAACAGCTCATAGAACAGATTTATACAACAGGCAGAGTCGCACAAACTCGAGGCTGTATCCATTGTACAGTCGGTCGGGAGATTCGAAGCTTTGCTCAAATCATTTGATTCCAGTCTGATGGAACCATACAAATATTCCATCCCAAATCTAATCAACTCTAAATCTCAAGTTCAATTCTTTCTCCTCCATGTTTTATGGCATCAATCTTTCTGCAACCTGTACAGCATTCTTTTCGAAGCATACGACGAAGCCTCCACAAAGCCTTTTTCCTCAGCAGCTCTTCCTATCACCAGTAGGACGGCAGTGCAAAAAGGCCGCATCGAACACGCA
>JAOYMO020023500.1:0-13995 GCA_025802455.2 Iodosphaeria phyllophila | reverse complement strand
TATCACGAAACCGAAGACGGCGTCGTTGTTGACCGCGTACAACTGTCCGACCTCGAGGACTCAACACATATCCCGCCACATCAAGAGCTCCGCGGCCTTCTCATTGGAAATCACATGTGGCGGAGTCCCGAAGCGCATGTTCAAGGCGCTGTTAACAAGCCCACTGACATTTTCTCGTTTGCTATCGTGGTAAGTTAGCCGCAAAATCCATTCTCCTTTCGAAAAAGATATTGACTCCTGGTAACGAATCTATCTTAGTGCATCTATTTCCTCCTCCGTCGCGTTATTTTCTGGACTGGCGCACCACAATCCACGAGCTCAAGTTTCGGTATCCTCGAGCGTCAGATTTCTCACTTTGTAGAATGGGACGACTTTGATGATTTTCTCGAGTACCTGGGCCGCGACAACCTATACCGATCTGACTTGTACATAATGGCTAAATCGTTTGGCGAGAGCAACCCGCGCCAACCCTTCTCGATGTGGAAACACCACGTCCTAGACCCGGACTTCAAAGACTTGATCCGTAAAATGACTAATTTCGACCCGCGCAAACGCATCTCGGCACAGGAGGCGCTGGAACATCCCTGGTTTCAAGGTGCGATAGAATCATAGAGAAAACATAGAAGAAAGCAATGAAGACTTATACAGGATAGATCGTGGGATTGTCAGGCGTCAGGACGTCCACATAATGTTCAATGGATAGACTTAGATTATACATGCTCTGGCGTCGAAGGCAGAAAGAAATTACAGTCATCAATGATAATGTTAATATAACTCAACTATCACTGAGGCCGTAAATAGTGATGAAAGCATGTTTTGACCATTTCTCTTTGCTAGCTTCAACCACTACCGCAGTGCGTTTTCTTGACAAGATGTTGCGATGACTCCAGAAGACCTTAGGCTAAATGAGACATCTGCGAGGCGAGATGAGATTGGAAAAGCGCCGCGGAGCCAAGGAGTCCCAATCGGGTTTACAGCTTTGTCTAGGTGTGTATCCGTTATGTAGGTTCAACGGAGGATAACGTGAACGGCGAGACAATAAAAGATGCCCCAAACGAAAGAAATTACCCATCAAGGACTTTGGTACAGCAGAGCCGATTGCTCGCCACATTATTGTGATCTGCGCCGCCATCAGAGAGGCGAAGACGTGGCGGATCTTTATAAGATTGGTTCTGTGAAGACTGGTTCTTTTCTAATTACCATAGCATACTCCCCCGCCCCTTCATTCTTCAGACGTTCGTATCATGTATGTTGATGCGGTCCATAAATTATTCGAAGTCAACCATGTCCTGTCCCAACTGCCCGTTGCGCTTTCCGAATGCTAGGACTGTCTACTCGATTAAGACGGGTGCTTTGCCCATGTCATTAACTCGAGCGTGAATGAGTACTTCCTCCGTAACGTGCTCCGTAGATATTGCAGTTGGCTCCAGGGCTGCCTACTCGCAGCGGACGACAGACCAGCTCTCGGGACCTGCTGCATCTTACGTCCTTTACAGTGGATTTCGAGGCATTTTCCCCGTCATGGTGTACCAGGAGGAGATCGAGCATGTCTTGGTATCAACCCAAGCTAAGACCAAATGTCGTGTGGCTACATGGCAATGTCTCATCAAATTCTCAAATCGCCTATAGTTACACACTTCTCAAGTTGACTTCGGCTTTTGCTAGTAAAAGGCCCCAAGAGGGATGAGCGCACATGAGTATGAAAGGAAGATGATTAATTTGGAGGCAGCGATATCTTGGTAGCTTATGACGGAACAGAGCGCAACTTGCACATAGCACCAAATATCAGCAAGGCCAGCGAAGTACACCATCAGGAATACCTCGCAGTCCTGTGTGCTACCGGACATTTGATAGCAATGGTTCGATACGTGTTGTGCCTCTCCCTTTGGCTGAATAATTGTGGACAGAGTAGCCATATATCAAAGTCCGTTTCATGTCTACAGGGAGCATGAGATGATGCCTGGTCATTTGGTCAAAGGTGTGAGCATTCATTCCCCTTCTTCTTACTACACGACGTGATTGCAGTGTTCTCAAAGTCACAAAATTTTAGCCTTCACGGTCAGGCTTGCACGGACAAGTCTTGTATCATATCGACGAGCAGATTATATGCCTAAACTATATGCTCTGCTGCCAACGACAATATGTTTTCTTCTCTCTCATCCCTCAGCACGATGGCCTTGCCTGGATAGATTATAGTCTAGCGATGTTTTAGCCTTATCATGTCAACCGCTTTCAAGAACTTGCCCCGGTTGCGCAATAAAAGCCGTACTTACACAAGCTCTTGATTTCGCTGACACGATGCGATATCCGAGCATCCCGTGTAAAATATTCGCTAGTTGTGTGGAATCCTTCCTTCGATAGAAGTACGGAACTTATCTTAATCAAATCCAGTCTTTCTCGCCACAAGAGTAGACCGTGATACTTATGTAACCCAGTGACTTCTCGTGACTTCTCCATTGTTCTTTCATAATACAATCAATTATTCTTTTACTGAATGATCTTTCTTCAAAAGTTGACACGTCGTTTCCTTGGACTCAGGTGATACAAACGGCGAGGTGGTGCATACAGCGTGAACAACACCGCTTTGCCCACTGTCAGCGCTAATGACGAATACTAGAACAAGTTCAAGCTGCCGGAGTCTTGTATGAACGTGCAAAGATCCACAGTTTTTTTTATCTCTTCAGAGATCATCAAATGTCTTATCACTGAGTCATCTTCTGGAAAAAGCCTAACAAATTTCCATCTCGATTTCCATAGCCTGTTCCAGTTCCTGCCTCTTTGAACTGGAAGTAAGCTACACCCTTCCGTCTATGATTAATACCATGAATGCGATATCAACTTGACAAGAACCCATGAGCGGGTGAGACTTGATGCAGTATTGGAAGGAGATTCCGCCACCCTGAGCCGGATGCCGTCAAATGCAGCTGGCAGCTGTGAGAGCCCTTTTATGTCAAGCTCGTGGTTTCTCCTCTCCCGGAATTTACTTCGGGCTCTGACTCCATAAGTTCCATATCAGCCGCCAAAACACTTAAAACACCCCCAACCCTGAACTAGAGACTGAATCGTAAAAACCACTTTATTCTTGTTGGATATTATAACAGCCAGCAAACAATCCCCAACAACTGACTACCGATGCCTAGCCTTTTTTATATGCAACCACCCAAATTATCACAACAATTCAACCGCTGGGTATGCACATTCTGTTCATTTTCCAACGCTCCTGGATCATTCATGAAAACGCCCGAAATGGCCGGTTTGGTTGACAAGGTATGTCGGAGTGGATATCTGGACCGAGCTTTTCAGGCAATTAGGTTACAGAGCTAAGCCACTCACGATGAGCCACATAGCGAGTCATCTCAAGTCCCGGACATCTTCGCTCCAAGCGAGTCCGCTGGCTCTCTGGACCCGGTCTCGACAGGTGTCCATGTTCCAGGCCATCCCATTCCGAAACGCCTTCCCATCATGGAACATACAACTGCGAGGTTCCTCTAGGACTCCGCTATTCTCGTTAAGGTAGCCGAGGACATTGATAGCGGGCTCTTCGATGACACCGGGAATGTGTTCACGGAACATCTCATCGAAGAGCTCAATGATATAGCGTAGTGCCTGTCCTTCGAGCAAGGAAACAGCCCAGAGGAATGTTGCTGCACAAGTCGACCGTGTGGTCAATGACACCCGACGTCTTCAAGCCATCGCTAGCCGCTTCGTAACTTGTGAACCGAAGGAGATAAACCTGCAAGCTAAGTTTCGCAAATCACGGGATGATGGAAACAAGTACCCGAGTAAAAGCTTCGGGCCTCAAAACAAGGGACGCCAGGAATGCCAGAATCCGGTCGAGTCACCACAAAACCTCGCCCGACACGACCAGCAGCGTCCGAACCTAAGAGTTCTAGATCAGCCTCTCGAAGTCCCCCAGGCGAGGCCGCTTGATCATGACCTATTTAATTTAGAGATCAAAGATGAGAAAGTTCATGAATATATCGGAAAAGTCAACTGCCTCCGAGCCCTGAAAGGTGATGATGCAGTATTCGAGGCCATGAATATTGGGTTCCGCACGAAATTTCAGTCTGCTGGAGTCCAGTGATTTTATTGCTTGGACCATGAACTTCGGTTGAGACTGTCCAAGGATGTCGAACTTCGGCTAGGGCACATGCAGCAGCGATACAAGAGAAGCCGCAGGTTGGTATTGGAAGAAGCTGACAACATGGAATGCCTGTTCGAGGATCAGGAAATGTCCGTTGAAGAATACATCGATACCAGAGTTCGAATCTACCGCAAGGCCAGTGATTCCGACGAAGATGCCATCGTTTGTCGCCTTTACATCAATCTCGGACCATAACTTCAAGATATTGTGTACTTGCGCCCGGACAACAAAAACATCATCGACGGTTTCCGTCAGATGATACTCGAGAAATACGATAAAGTGTAGGAGGAGTGGGAGGAGAACAACAAACAATCACGCGTGGAGCGATAAGTTCTACTTCAAAACGCTGTCATCTCTAATTCCGAAGAAAATTCGCAGTTGACGGCGGTGCCATGTGCCCACGCGTTGATGTGAAGGATGCGGCGAGAATCCAACACATTAGTCTGTGCGAATAGATTACGCTATTTCGCTACTTTAAACAATTCACACCCACTCTACGATTTTATGCAGCCAATTTTTCGGGTGAAAAAGAGTGAGAATGGCAAAAATGTGATAGAAGGGGGCGGCAGATCGGGTGAGTCGGCTGAGATTTGAGTATTCTTATCTTAGCTGATACAGCTCAGAGAAAGATGATTCATTCGTAGATATCATTCTCTAAGATGACTGAAATGATTTAATTGTTGGTGTCGCAAAGATTCGAACGTAAAACAGGTGGTAGCCAGCCTATGTATGAATTGTATGATAGCCTGAAGGTAATATCTTCTACTCCAAGGCTCGGACGCCCAAAACTATATTACATGTAGATGGCCGTCATCAAGAATACCCATCCTCCATCCCAATGCCGGTCCCGTCTACCATGTCCGAACCAACATGTTGTCTGAATTTTTGAGTCGAATGCTCTGACCGAATGAATGGAGTTAGGTCGCCGATACGAATGCAATACCTAGGTTGCCACATCCGTATTTTTGAATAATCAGATAACTGTATCTAACAAACTTACTAGTATGAGAATGCGCAAGGCCGGACTTACTAATGCTGGAAACCTAGTCCCTGCGTGTGCATCAGCATTAAACTCTACCCCTAGATTGCGGATAGACTTCGGTTTGTAGGCCATGTGATAGCTGATGCATTCAATGCGAGACTCGCTGGCCACATCTCTACTCCAGCATCAATACATATCAGTGGTGCAGCGCAAATGCAAAACAACACCATTGCAATGCGGCCAAGGAATCGAGCAAGCAGAAATACAATACCACTGCCCTCGAACAGAAGACCTTGAGTAGACACTACCAGCGAGCATGCCAGGTTTCTCACAGCACGTGAATTGGCTTTCGCATTTGGTCGACGTGTGTCGGTGTCTGTTGGATCTGCCCCAAATTGTAGTTGAACGGGATTGCTACTATCCTCACTCACGTTTGCTCGATCGCAGGATAAAAGCCCAAGATGTGGTATAGGAGGAGCAAAAGCGTACCTCTAATTGCGAAATATCTACGATTGTCAAAGCCTGACGCGCCTTCGGTTGCGCAGTATCTCCCACTGTTGCGCAGCAGTGCATTTGATTGCGTCCTGTGGCGCAAAACAGCACTATCTTACTGGACAGGTTGTGCGGAATCGAGAGGCTGACAACAACATGATGTGAGACCCGTCTAGTACTCGGATTTGGGGAGTCCAGAGTCTATCCGCAGTCTGGAGGATAATTTCTCGTACGGGATTGAACGGGAATCCACCATTCCGTTCCGGCTTTAGTTACGAGCACGAAGCCTTCGTCCGAATTTTGGGGAAGGTTTTGAGCTTGGTTTTCCCACTTCTACTCTAGTAATCTTCCAAATTTGTCCCTCGACCACTTTGGCATTATCCACTTCACCTCTGCATTCTCATTCGGATCATCACCATGGAGCGCGTCCCGCTCGCCCTTGTCACCGGCGCGAATGGTGGCCTCGGTCTTCGCACTGCTACAGAACTCGCGAGCTTGCACGGCTACCACGTTCTCATCGCAGGCCGGAACATGCCTGCGTGCGAGGAGGCTGCGTCGCGCATCAGAGAGCAGGGCCATCGTGCCACAGCCTTGCACATTGACCTTGAGGATGACAACACGATCTACGCCGCCGAGGCTCGGCTCCGGGACGAATTTGACGGACAGTTGAATGTGCTGGTGAATAACGCCGCGGTTGCTCTGGATATCCAACATTCCTCACCTCACAGCGCGGAAGACGCGAGAGGACATGGGAAGGAGCTTGACGACAAAGATCTAAAATCTGTGACGGATAGCAGGACCATGTACACCCGCACATTCGCCACTAACGTCATTGGCACAGCCCTATTGACCGAGTTATGCGCCCCATTTCTCAAGCGGGCGTCCTCTGCTAGTCAGCCTTCCCGTGTTGTATTCGTGTCTTCCATTAAAGGTTCGATGGTTGAAGGCATCAAAATCACTCCTTCACATTTATCCAAGGCGTACAGCTCCAGCAAGGCAGCTTTGAATAGAATGGCGATCGACTTTGCGGCCGAGTTGCGCGAGGGCCAAGTGTTAGTCAACATTTGTTGTCCTGGGTACATCGCGACTAAGATGACCAAATTTGACCCGAGTGCGGGTACGATGGAGGACGGGGTGAGGATAATTGTTAAGCTGGCTTTGCTGGGAAAAGGGGGTCCTACGGGCACGTATTCGGATCGGAACGGTACTATTCCGTGGTAAGGCGTTGGTTGGAATAGTTGGACGGTTTTGAGGAATCCCCCTTATAGCATTTAGTACCGGTATGATCTGTGCAGGAATATGCCAGCCAGGCTACCGGTAGCGTGGAACGGTCGTCGTTCATATGACGGCGCACACTAGGGCACCAGGAGGTAGTTTTGAACTATTTACTGTCATGAATATGGTGTACCTGCGCATGCAGTGGGAGGCAGAACTGAACTTGTCAACTTCATATCTTTCCAATGATTTTCGCGACCATGTGATATGATACAAATGAATTATCTACCATCCGGAGGTTCTCCAAAGGTACAAATATCCAGCCGGTGATGGATTTTCAGTATGTGTGTATGTGTATAACACAGTGTGCGTCACGTATTGACACACAATATATAGTTCACAATGACGCCTGTTGCAGAGATCAATAAACAATAATCTTTAAAATTGGCACTCTGGTTTCCAACGCCATACCCAATCCTCAGCAACCAAACTATGCTAACCCTGCCAAGAAAACCATTCAAGTCGAAACCCAAGCACCAAATGTCCAAAATCTCCTAACCACCCAACTATCATCCATCTATCAAATACCATATGAGCCAAATTTCTTCTGCGTCTGCTGGCCCTGACCTTGAGCAGACCCGGCTATGCCCCCAACGGCACCCCCTACCCCTCGGGTAACTCCACCCACGGTGCGCCCCAGACCATCTGTCGTTTGTCCCACAGCGCTGCCGAGCCCGGTCGTTGTTTGATTTACAGCGCTCCCAAGACCTTGCGTCGTCGAACCAACCGCCTTGCCGAGACCGTCAGTTGTTTGATAGGCTAGGCTGCCAACACCTTCAGTGACACCTCCGACGAGTTTGCCTGTGCCGCCAAGGAGGCCACCTTGACCCTTGGCCTTCTCGCCGCCTGTGAGGGCAGTGTCGACACCGCCGAGCAGGTTACCGAGAAGACCGGCAGGTTGGTCGGACATGATGGCGACTGGTGACTTTGAGTTGGATCGAACGTGATTGGGTGAGTAGGAAAGTCGGAGGTGCTCTTATCCTGCGTTTACTGATGCTGGTATTTTCCCGTTGGGTGGAGTCACGTATATTCGTTAATAATTTAGGCTTGGCGGAAGTGAGGTGTAAACTGTAAAGATCTCGAGTGCGACTTGGTAAAGTTTGATGACGGGGAGATATTTGAGTTCAGTTCCGGAGCCCAGACATGATCCTTTAATACTTTGCAAACCATCTCTCGACAACAACTCCACGTGCACATCCAGATGCAACGAGGGATGACGTAGAAGCGAGCGATGATATCATGTGGGAGGCTGGCCTCGCCTGTTTGTGCTCACTCTCGCATCCTTGCAGCTCGCCACTGACAACCGACCTAACCACCGTGGAAGGCGCAACATGTCCTCCTGATTGGTCGGACCCGAGCAGCTTCGAGTGGCCACTGACGAATGCGTGGGAAGAGGGTGCAGCCTCCACACCCCTGAAAGAAATCTTGTTTCAGAATGATGGCTTCCTGTACCGGAGTACTCTGCCCTTCGCTGGCTTCTGCTGTGGGTGGGCTTGCGGGGTTCATACAAGGTTCATATGATATCACTGAAGCTCGAACGGGTCAGCGATCACCAGGGAATTCTTCGCTGTAGCCGTGCGAGGGTAACAATAATTTCTATTCCAAAGTATCGCGCTTCAAAATTGAAATTGAAGCTATCTCAGTCAAGATTTTTCAAATTTTGGCGGGTGACCCAGAGCCGTGCTACGCTGGAGCTCTGACCAGACTTTGGAGAAGCCCATAACGACAAACTGTTGAGCATCTTTGCGGCCTATTAGTACCATACAAAGATATTGACGAGAAAATTTCCTCAGGTCATTGTCATTGAGCTTCGAGACCTGGAGGGCCAGAGGGATCAGTCAGCATACCAATACATTGGGTGATTGAGAGCATATCCTGGGTCATCCTTGATTCTGCGACATCAGATGAACTCCAGTGGTTCTCGGTGGCGGCCAACTGACCGGCATAGCCAGAAACTCAGCAATTCAACTTCCATTTCTGTGCCTCATGTCTGTCGTGGATGGTAGAGGTACTTCCCCTCAACATGCAAAGCTCCCAAGTGATGACATCCTCCAGTTTATGCTCAATAGCTAGGCTCGCAATGTGATTAGCCATGAAAAAATTGGCTCTTCTGTCATGATGTGGTCAAGAGGTGAGTGGCAGGTGCAGGTCTTTGTACCGGCTACATGTTCTGCAGTGAAGGGATCCAAGACTTGAGTGCGAAATCCCGACCATCGTAAGTATCGATGCGGCTCTTGGGCTGGCGTCCATCTCTCTGACTGCCAAATCAATCACGTCCTGAAGGCCTGCCGAGGTCTGGCCAAGTGTGACCGCCTTTGAGCGCGGAGGTCAAATCTTGAACGTAAAGATGGCTGGCTGCTCGAGGCTCGATCGTAGCCGGTAGCCTGGGCTGGAGCATCGAGTTCTGATCGAGTAAGACTTCTGTATGGCTTCAAAGGAGGTGGCAGTCTTCTGAACAAGGGGAGGTCAGTTTTCAGATGACGCAACGCGCCCATATCACAGGCTCAGGTCACCTGCAAAATTTGTTCGCAGCTTCTCACTCCCACTCGGTCTCTCGAACTCTGTATGATGACATCATGAATGATGGACAGCGAGATATTCCTTCGAGCGCTTCTGACTGCCAAGAGCGCGGGGAAACACTCAAGAAGTGAAAGAGGTTGGTTGGAGTATCGTCTCGCTGTGATATGGTGGTTAGGATGACAAGGTCGCAATGTTGTCTACATCATCTGAATCCTTCGGTCCTGTCTGGTGGGATACGCAATTCAGAAAAGGGGTGGACCATGCCTCCGCCGTTGTGAAAGTTCGTCTGGAAACTGCGCCATTCGACACTGTTTTCCCAGACGGACTTTTGTGACAACGGAGGTAAGACTTCCAGAATCTGTGCTGGCAGTTGACTGAAGTACCTGTTCAGTAATCTGATTAGCTCTTTCGGCAAGGACCTACGCCTCTTCCCCCCTATTTCGAAGGCTCCGTGCGGGAAACATGGCAGGAGGTATGCTATGAAGTAGATTTTTTTCCTCAGGGTACGTGAGCTCACGGTTTGGAAGAGATTTGAACGGAATGGCATTTGACATGTAATTACCTGTGGACTTGTGTACCAGATTTGTCATCCATCGTACGAGCACTTAACACACATCGCCAACAGGCCCTCGTTCAATCGGTACTGCCTCAAGACCTCATAATTTATCCACCTTTCCAAAACCCCATCACCAGCCAATTTACGCGGTGTCTTCCCTCCCAACCTGCACCCTAACAATTCGTCTCCGTTAGGGGTTGGGTTAGGGATTAAGGGTATGTTCCTTAACTCTAACCCTAAGTCATACCGCAGGATAGTTACATTAGCAAACGTAACATGATGATCTCGCCTCGTCTTCCCTTCGGTGAAAATTGATGGATGAAATGTAGTTAAGCTGGTACTTTAGACCATTTTGGTGCAGGCAAGATGCGTAGATTTGCTCTTTGAATTCATTCATTGACCGTTTTGCTGGTTTGCCTACTTGTATTTCTCTCCATCGAAGCAACCTGATTGAGAAAATTGGTCCCAGCGCCAAATCTTTACTCTCTCCCGCATCTCTTTTCTCTCGTCTTACTGCGTCGAAGTGTTGGAAGAGCTGACATTACAGTGAGCATACTGCTAGGAGCGCATGACATGGGCGGACAATGGTGCTGTGAAACGAAATTAAAACGGTTCTCATCTATAACTTATTTCGAGAATAATCAATCCGAATATAGTGGGAACTAAGCAACGCTGACCAGTTTCCGTCGAGGACAATCCAAGAAGCCAGCCTCGAGTGAGGTACCGGTATTGCTCTTCCGTTCAAGCGAACTGTTTCTATCAAATAACGCAAGCTTCATGAACAAAACTTGTCATCCGGAAACACATTTCGACTTGTCGAGTCCGCATACTGACTTTACTTGATTGACCATGCTCGTATGGTGTGGTTGACTTCTACAGCTGTGGGGGGTCACGACACGATCGCCGCGAACCGCCAAGACATCCCTGCTTATTTCGTACTGACGGGTCTGCATTTCGGATAGATTGAGATATCCAATCCCGGGCCTGAAGCGGGACTGCAATGCCCATGAAAACATGGATCACGACCACAGTAACCCCATCAACCGTTATAAAACCATGAGCTTCGTCTTGAAAGTCCATTGTTGTCTATGAATGAAACTACGTTAAATTGCCCCAATATACCCCCCTAACTGCCAAAGAACTCCGCGCAACCAGAAAATGAAGAAGACTACATCTGGTTTCTGGTAATCAGAGCAATTGCCCCGTCAGCCATGGGGATAGATATGAAGCTGGTGCTAGTTCCTCGATGCTTATTGCACGGGTTTCGGATCTGTACACTGTAGATATCCACGTAAATAGGCCTCGTGTGGCCTGCAGAGACGATACTTTTCTCCTATCTTTCTCTCTCCCTCAACCTGTCATTGACCAACGCTGTGTATTGTCCGGCCCAACCATTCTCCTTGCCCCTCACGTTCTTTTCATTCCGTGCTTTTTTCTTCTTCTTCGCAAAGTTCATACCCATCCCTGGCTGTGCCATCCATTCCCTTCGATCTAGCCTGGTGTTTCTACCGAACCGCTTCTTTCTTGTCTTTACAACATGGCTGCTACTCTCGTCCGTGCCCTGGCGCTCTCGGCCGTGATCCCGTTCGCGGCGGCCCAGCTCAGCGAAACCGTCGGCCCCACGACTTCCACCAAGGCCAAGGCCGCGACCAAGGTCTGCAATATCTTGGACTATGGGGGCAAGGCGTCCGCCACGACCGACAACGGCGACGCCATCGCGAAAGCGTGGGCGGCGTGCCAAAGCGGCGGCCAAGGTTCGTCCCGAGATCTGACCCCTGGAGGAGAAAGAAAAAAAACCCTGTTGTTTCTTTCCTTTTTTCTTTTTTTTCTTTGGTTTGGTATAGGAGGGTCCCAAAACAACCGACTGACAGACAATCCCCAGTGCTGATCCCCGAGGGTGACTACGGCCTGGAGAACTTCGTGTCGCTGGACAAAGGCGAGGGCGTGTCGATCAACCTGCTGGGCACGATCTACCGCACGGGCACGGGCACGGGCGGCGGCAACATGATCAGCGTGTCGCACACGAGCGACTTCGAGTTCTACAGCGGCAACTCGCAGGGCGCGATCCAGGGGCACGGCTACGAGTTCCACCGGGATGGGAAGGACGGCCCGCGGATCTTGCGCTGCACCAAGTGCGTGGATTTCTCGGTGCACGATGTGGTTTTGGTCGACGCGCCCGCCTTCCATCTGTCCCTGGATACGTGTGAGAGGGGCGAGGTCTATAATATGGTAGGAGGAATCCCCGGAGGTTCTTTTTCAGGGGTTGGAACGCTGCGTGTCTTGGTTGGGTGCGGTGTTGACGCGGTTTCTAGGTCATTCGGGGTGCTAGTAAGGGCGGCTTGGATGGGATCGATGTCTGGGGTTCCAATATCTGGGTTCACGACGTTGAGGTTACCAACAAGGACGAGTGTGTCACGGTGAAGAATCCGTCCAACAACATTCTGGTTGAGCAGATCTTCTGCAACTGGTCTGGCGGTGTGAGTTCTTCTATTCCGTGTCCTATCTAGATGTATTACTGATCTCGACTCGATACGGACAGTGCGCCATGGGCTCGCTAGGGAGCGACATTGGTATGTTGATGCTTTCCCCCCTCTAGAGAAAGAAACCACCGCCGTTAACAAAAAAAAAAAAAAAAAAAAACCCCAGCCATCAGCGACATAAAATACGACAGCGTGTACACGCAGAACGCGAACCAGATGTACATGTTCAAGTCGAACGGGGGCAACGGCGACGTATCCAACGTAGCGCTGAGCAACTTCGTCGGCCACACCAACGCGTACACGCTGGACTTCGACACGGCCTGGTCCAGCATGGCGCCCGTGGCCGGCGACGGCATCGCCTTCACCAACATCAGCTTCGCGGGCTGGCGGGGCACCTGCGCGGACGGCACCTCCAAGGGCCGGCCCCCGATCAAAATGAACTGTCCCCCCGCCGTCCCCTGCACCGACATCACCATCCAGGACTTCGACGTGTGGACCGAGTCCGGCGACGAGGTCGCCTGGGTCTGCCAGAATGCCTTCGGCTCCGGTGCTTGCCTCAACACCGCCTCTGCTACTTCGGCTTACACGACCACCGTGACGCAGACCACGGTTACGGGCTACGCCTACACGACCATGCCGGGCGAGTTGACGGAGGGCTTCGCGACGGACGCGTCGATTCCCGTGCCTACGATGCCGGCTTCGTTTTTCCCGGGCAAGCCGCCTATCAGCGCTTTTGCCAGTGCGGTGGCCACGTCGGGCGCGGCGGCTTAGGGAACCGATGGGTTGCACTGTGGATGGTAAGTCCGATAACATGGCATGCGATCTCGGAGCATCGTAGAGGGAGGCTCGTCTTTTTCCAGCGCAGCAATATCATTCATGCTTGAAGATGGTTGCGAAACCAGGGCACTTTCATTGGACTTCTGCAACGGCCTAGAAGAAGGGTTCGGTAAATGTCGAGCATATTGTCATCTGAGGATAGGAACGCGGAGTCCAGGCGAACCATCTATTCCTGTACATATTCAAACTATAAATGCCGCTGGTATCTTTGCCGTTGTCGTTGTCGTTGTTGTCGTAGTTGTCGTAGTCGTGCTTGCGAACTTACCGCCATGCGTGGATGAGTGACTGTTCAGTCGATGATGAGCGCTGTGGTGGTTAGCCTGCCGAGTTCGCACAGAAAGTCTTTCAGCAAATATTGGTTATCCTGTGGGCCTCATCGAATCTTTGTACAAGTAATGACAGGAGATGATAACTTCAGAGAGAGAAAAGGGGGGACTGGATAACTCAAAGCGGAGAATACCGTACCAGATACCATATCATCAGTATCACTACTCCTCACTACTGTCATTCCCGATAATCATGCAAAGACCTCTCCAAAAAGAAATCGAAACTGTATTTCTCTAAGCTCGTATCATCTCAAGCTCTATGATATGTCCTCTTCAATGCTCCTTTCTTTCTCTCTATGCATTTCCTTCGTCGCCCCTCCCTCTCTCTCTCTCTCTCTCTCTCTCTCTCTCTCTCTCTCTCTCTCTCTCTCTCTCTCTCCCCC
>JAOYMO020023417.1:0-14001 GCA_025802455.2 Iodosphaeria phyllophila | reverse complement strand
CCACCAGTACTGCACTGTAGCGAGAGTATCGAAAGGGGCTGGCGTGCTCCGGTTCAGTCTCGTGATTCATCCTTCTTTTTCATGATGGGCGGTAATGAGGTGCTTGATCATCCGCATGCCGGACAAAATGAATTGCGGCTGTGTCGATGAGGAAGCTACATAACTTGCTTCTACACAGTATCTATCTCACATCCTAGACATTCTTTCAACTGCGTCATTGCCATACCGGTAAACAAACTGCAGCCACTGACCTTCACAAATACACCGTATCGCCTGTCTTCAAACAACGTGTGCTCGGAAATCTAACAATCACAACCGCGCATCTCGGCAGCTCCCGGGAGCGTCTAACCCAGCCCGGACCCATGCCCTGATGTTATGTCATCATTCTATCGCTTTCAGATTCGTCAGCACCAGCACTTTGACAAAACACCATGGCTCATCAGACTCAGTTTGCTCGCAATCGCTCGCAATCGTTCACGGCCGTCCTGTTTGCGGTTACCTAGAACTTAGAAAAGGGCAAATATACCTACTTCTCATCAAAAATCCCTAAGCAATTAACTGCAATGTTCCAAGTGCATATCTGCCCGGGCTGAAAAGCCACAAGCGCCATGTGGTTTCCTGTAAAGAGACTCCCTTCGCCCCACCCCGCTGAAAGTCCGTTTTTTTTCATCCTATTTTGCCTCCCCCTAAACCGTCGCATCCGCGGACGCAACTTCCCGAGCAGCACTTAGTTATGACACGCCGCCACACAAAACTACTGTAGCATTAACCTTGACTAGTTTGTTATACTTACAAATGCGATAGCGAAAAAAGCTTGTGTGACACAAACCATCCCAGCCCCGAGACACCAGTCTAGACTCCCGTCTTAAAAACGCCCGCCAGCCTCATCCCTCCTGTTAAGTTGGCTTTTCTGCGACCTCTCTTCATCATGAGTTCCCTATTCTACAGACTCTTCCGCACCGCCGCCTCGCCTAGTAACATGTCGTCCCCCAAAGAAAAAGTGCTCGCCATCATCGACGAGAACCCTGTCAGTACGTACATCTCTGCCTATCGCCCCCACCTATCTTTTCGTCAATCTGCGCCCGCTTTTTCGACCCCAACCACGCACCCCTGCCCATCCACCCCTACCCAGCTTGCTCCCCATCCCCTCTAGAGTATACCACCCACCCTCACCCCAGCTACCCACCTAAGCTAACACACATCCCCGCTCCCCCCACACACAGCCGTCTTCTCCAAATCTTACTGCTCGTACTCCCGGAATAGCAAGAAGCTGCTCGAGTCCCTGGGTGCCAAGTATTTCGTGCTGGAGCTGGACGAGGTGGCCGACGGCGCCGAGATGCAGGACGCGCTCCAGGAGATCACGGGCCAGCGGTCCGTGCCGAACATCTTCATTCATAAGAGGCATATCGGGGGGAACGACGATCTGCAGAGTCAGAGGGGCAACTTGCCGAAGATGTTGAAGCAGGCTGGTGCTGTGACAGCGGAGTTGTGAGGAGAGGTGGGAGGTGGGAGGTGAGGAGATAGATCAGGGGGGGAGGGGGGATAGGCAACTCTGGGTGGGGATTTTGGACGAGGGGGGTTTCAAAGTTCGAATGTTATGAGGATGAGGCGATATTGGTGGCTTGATTTCGGGACGCGCAAGAAGACTTCACAGTATTGTTCAATGGCCACGGCGACCAGAACTCAGACTACAAGATTTAGATCTTGAGGCGTAATTCTCCGGACATGGGATTTGGTAGTATTGAATCGGTATTACGATGTAAATATCCTTCCGTTCTCATTCCCACTGCAGGAACATGTCATGGTTTCTCCAGCTTTCCCCCACATTCATCCACCCCAACTACTTACATGGGTCTCCGTGACGATCAATTCGGCACGACGAACCTGCCTATCTCGTTGGGGACTGTGGGGGTTGGTCCCACTGGGTGTGCGCCGAGGGTCACATGATTTGGACTTGAAGTGTTCTCGCTGTCGCTGTGCTACCATGAAATTGTTTGTGCTAAGTGCTGGAAGTGATGGTAGTGATGCCCTTTAGGTTAGGTCCTCGCCTTCGGACGTCCCTCAAGAGGCTGATTCCTAAAAAATCAAGCCGCCTATTAATCCGGAGTTCGTGACTGCTGGACGTACCAAGGTGAAAAGAGGGGCTTTGGAATCCACACTACTGCGTCATTCCTTTTAACTCCATCTAACCCCGGAATATCACAATGGAGTCCGGAACTCACCAGGTCACGGAAACAGGGGTGAACATTCGATTCTTCAACGAGAAAGGAAAGGAAAGAAAACACGCCGCTGCTAGTCTACACGGAGAGATCGAAGAAATCATGTGGATTTCTTGCCTGCTCTGATATCACCTCTAAACATGCCAGCCCAGGTCGTATCAACAGAACTTCTGGTACGCCGTCAAAGGTCTGGACATGGATGAAAGGAAAACGTCTGATCCAATCGCATTTAGGAGACGAAGGATGCGAAATGGATAAAGCTGATGAAGTGAGTTCCATCTATCAACTGTACCAGGCTTTTCTTACTACCGAGCGACTCACTCCCTTCGAAGAATAAACTACAACGATGCCACCGGTCAATCTCGCACCTGGGAAGCCACCGCACGCACTACACGGCCGGCGAACTCGGCGGTGGACGCAATTCAAATCGTAGCTGTACTGCAAAAGTCCACAGGACCCGAGCTGCTCCTCGAAAAACAGTTCCGTCCTCCAGCGAACAAGATCGTCATCGAATTCCCGGCTGGCCTGGTGGATGCAGACGAGACACCGGAGGAGGCCGCGGTGCGCGAACTGAGAGAAGAAACCGGGTACGTCGGTGAGGTTTTGCCGGATAAGGGGGTCGCGGAGGGAGGTGGGACACGAAGACCTGTGTTCTGGAGCTGTATGTCACGTATTTCTAGTCGTTGCTGGGTTATTTGGTCCTTGTATTTCAACTTGAAAATTCATTTTGACATTTCTCTGATCTGTAGCTCCCGCTTCTTCAAGGTATGCATCCTACTTGATAACCCCGCTCCATCCATAGGAACAAATGAGTATCCATGTCACGGTTACGTTGGACTGAGACTTCATCAAAATCCATAGCTCCTGCTATCACATCATTCATCTCAAAATTGACCTCAGCAAACCGGTGAACCAAAACCCGAAGCCGCAATTGGAGGAGGGAGAGTTCATCGAATGTTTCTCCATCCCCCTACGAAATCTGTATAGCGAGTGCAGAAGGCTCGAGGCGCAGGGTTTCGCGATTGATGGGAAGTTCGGAGCGTTTGCGGAGGGGTTGGAGATGGCGCGTTTGATGGGCGACGAGCTTGGTGGGATGTGAGGCTTTGGAGATGAGAGCTTAGAGCATGTTATGAACTCATTGATTGGGTTCTAGCTTGGTGGGATTCGAAAATACCACCTGGCTATCATGGAGCTGACTGAGTATTGCGAGCCCATAAACGCTCTCATGGAAGATGATGGATCAAGCCAACATACCTCCGGAGTTAGCATCCTTGTAGTTCTTCCGCTGCCATTGAACGGCGTAGGACACTGATCGCACCCATGCACATTATTGCAGCACGCTTTCCATCTCCAAGCGAGTATGAAGACACAGCGAAGCCGCTGATTTCTTGAGATTCTTAGCCAGTGCATCATGTACTGATGAGAACTCCGACCTACGAATAGAAACTATCAGAACAGAATACCTCCTTCCTACCGAAAAGAACAGGGGAGTGTGGAGAATGTCGATAACAATGACGCCAACAGTTAAACCGTCATACAGAACGAAATTTCTTGTTGGCTTCCGGAATAGGCGGTCGCATGTGGTGAAAGACTCCAGAACCATGCATCGATCGCTGTTGGTGCAGGTTTCTGACACCCATGATGATACTGTGGTAGTCAGCTACCGGCACCGTTACCCTGCAGCACCCTTTGGCATCTCCGGTGCCTGAGATCGTTGATTATCTCCATCACCTTTCCACACAGATGGGTAGGCCTTGATAGCCCTAGGCAGAGCTCGGTCAGCTATTGAGGGCACATTGCGTACCTCAAGACGACTTGGGAAGGATGACCCTGGCTCAGCTGAACTGAACGTTCTTTGGTCCTTATCATTGATGCGAAGAGAGGTATAAAACATGTATCCAGCATGGATCAATTGACGATCAGAGACTCTGCATTTTCCGAGGATGTGCTTTCGTCCTTCTCTATCTTTGTCGACATGATGACCCTGGTCTATCTCTCCCCTGCTGCGCAGCCGCACAAACCGGTGAACTCTTGGAGTCGCCCATTTCGGATACTTGGCCCCGTCACAGTCCTTATCCAAACGAGTCGGTGGCACGAGACATAACAGAAAACCTAAGTTAGAAGCATGTCCGTCTTTGATTGTCGGAGATAAGCAGCCCAGCCAATTAAATATGTGCCGTAGGATCATGTAAAATGATTTGATTGGCTGGATTCTCCCTCCAGCAGTCCTAAACGGACGTGTTTGTAACACACATTACCCGGTATCCCTAATTGTCGAGTTTTGCTTGCTCGGAGCTGAGAATATCTGGATGCGTGGCTGGGTAAGGCGAAATCGACGAACGGAACGCACGTCGCCAGGAAATTCCCTGAGTATATGATGTCCTGTAACCTACCTGGTTTTCTATCGATGTCATCTTTTTCTGTAGGTCAACTTACGTTCATCATCCTACATATCGTTCCTGAATTCTTCCACAAGATATCCTTCTTCACAAGCCAAATCTAGGCCCTTCGATCTAGCACAAACTCGTCTTTTCATCGCAAAGGCCAGCCTAGCTACATGTTTTGTGTCTACTTGGATATTCTTCTCCGTTCAGTATATACACTCGTTTCCTACTTAGTTAAATCTGCCTTTCTAGTCCTTTCATACGGTATATCTCCTGTCGCTCAGGAACAGAACCTTCAAGTATGCAACGAATAGGCTACCCGACCTTCATCCTCACCACCTTCAACCTTTTTATCTCTTTTGCATGTGGCCATGTGCTTTTAAGCGGACTCAAGCCCGATGATCCAAAATCGAATCATGTACTAGGGAATCAACCAGAAGGCAGGCCCCGGGACCCAAGTAGCTCAGCTTCTACGCGGCGCCATGAGCTTCTGCCGGGTACTGGAATTTCCTATGTCATCAAGGCTCCAGAGAATGGTGTACGGGAAGATGAGGACGCCACGGAATACGATAAGGCGACCATTTCTGTTCAAAATCAGAATGGGGCCACATTGATGAGCTATCGGGTGGTGCCCGATCAAGGCAGAAATTTCATCGTGATCGACGAGCTCAATCAGATCTCAGATTTGACAACAGATCAATGGAAGATGTTGATGAGAGGGATATATACTTTGGCGAGACCCAAGGCGGAAGCCCAAGATGAGGGTGGTCGGGTCGAAGCTATGAACAAAGATGAAACAGTGGAAGCCACCGACCAGGCTGGCCAGAAGGCAACCAAAGATAAACCGGTCTCCAAAGATATAACCGGTCTTATCTTTAATTCCCCCTGTGTGCTGCCATATCACCGGGCTATTTTCTCGGGATTCTCACTTCCGGACATGTGGGCTGAAAGCCGGGAGATTATACTGTCTCTTCCAACAAAGGCTGCGGATGAGAAAACTCGCAATTCGGATGTGGAAACTAGAGACGCAGAGAGTAAGGCAAGGGAGAGGCCCCAAGAGAAAACTACGACAACGAAACAATCGGATGGCAATGGCATGGGTTCTTCACCAGATAGGAGCGATGGCAAACCGGAAAGATTGGAGGCATTGTTGATGTCAAGTGATCTGGGGAAACCCATAGAGGGGATGAGAGACATTTTCCCGGAGGATACCGGTTTCACGATCATCTATCATCTGAGAGCGGACCGTCCGTTGGAGCCTCCTCCTAACCACATTGAGGCACCAGTGTATTGGGCGCCCGAGATTTCTATAACGATACATCCAGATTTCAAGTCACCTAAGGAACATGGCGATTGGCTGCCAATTATTGGTGCGGACCGCAATCCCCAGTAACCTCGAACTCATGTGGCAGGTTTCTTCTAGCGGACACGACGCTACTTTGCCATTGGAAGATGATGGAGTTTGAATGACAACACTTGTTTATTCTCATGGAAATTAGCTTTTCATAACTACTTAGTAGTAATGATCACAGAATTTAAACTTTTATCGATAAAAAAGAATTGTAGTGGCTCTGGTGTATATCTAATTTTTAGACTTCGGTTTTCATTTCAGATAGCAGCTTTAATGATAACCAGTACATGTCTCGTTCAATGATGGACAGGGACAGTAAAAACCAACAGTGCTATTGGTATGAAGTTCCCCTGGCTAGCATGCCATCTCGCATCCATGATTCATCTACTGCACGTGTGCCTTCTCTTCAGCCTTTGGAATTCTCACCATGGTCCCTGTGATCACTGCGCCCGTCAGTGCGCTTGCCAAGCCAAACCACCAGATCGCGCGAATCCCATCCAGGCCAATCTCCCCTGAGGGCAGCTGGTCGATTTCCGCGCCAAGTGAATCCGAAACGGACGTCATGATAGCAGACGTTAAGTTTTGCACCGTGACAAGTAGTGCGCCGGCCGATCCCTGGTAAGATCTTGGCACACTGGACGTAATGAAGATGGCGGCAGCTGCGAAGCTCATGTCCGGGCCGAAGGTAGCCAGAGCCACGCCCGGCATTGAGAGTGCCCAGTACGAGGTTGACGGGGTTTGGGGCAGGAAAAACACGGGTCCTAACCCGAAGCAGATCATGCTTGCCATAAAAATCCAGTGCCCAGGTACGACATGGAGAGTGCGCGAAACAATCCAGGTCGCAAGCACGCCGATTATAGCGTTAGGGGTGAGCCACAGGGCGGTTGTGAACGAACTGGCACCTTGGTAGCGTTGCCAGAACTGGATGGCATAAAACTGCCATGCTCCAGCTGAATGGGTAGTTAGTAGATATATCTTTGCAGGAGAAAGGAATGTGAGAAAATATTGGTCTCTGAGATACGTACTAAAGCCTCCGAAACCCAGGAAGTAAGCCACGAGTAGCGCTGCGAATCCGGGCGTTCTCCACAGCCCGTTCGGGACCAGGGGACGGAGGACCTTCCGCTCCACAAAGTAGAACGCGACAAATAACATAGAACCCGAGATGATCAAGGAATAAGTGTACGGACTCCAACGGGCTGAAGGTCCTTGAGACAACCCAAACAGAACCAACCCGCAGCCGATTGACAAGCACGCTGCGCCTAGATAGTCGAATTGACGCAACGAGGGCGCCTCAGCATCGGAGCTATCCCGCGCAGGCTTCAGGGCCGGGATGGTGTAGTACGCAGCCAATGCGCAGACTGCGAGAAAGATCGACGTACTCCCAAAGATCCAGGGCAAATGGTAACTTAACGCACCTCCTTGAAGACACCCCAGCCAGTATCCAAAGGGAGATCCCGCCGCCATGAGAGAAAAAACACGCGTTTTTCGGACGCCCGGACTGTAAACTCGGCCCAGGATACTCATCGAAGCACTCACCAGCACTCCCACTGCGAGTCCTTGCATAGCCCTCGCAACGAAGAATAACACCTTCAGTTTTGGGCTCAATGATCCGGCGGCAATCGCGTTCCATGTAGCCTCCCACGCAAAGGCTCCCACTATGAGGGGTTTTGGCGGGGAGAGATCAGCAATAGATCCTGCAATCGTTACGCTCAGTCCGCTGGCCAACATGGTCGAGCCAACTAACCAAGGGATTTGCGTCGAGGCGATCCCTAGCGAGTCTCGCATTTGCGTTTGCACGACGTTAACGTGTCCCAGCGTAAGGGCGAAGATGAGCTGTCCCGCCGTGCAAACCAGGATGAAAACGACCTCGGCTGCGAGGTTCTTGAGTTCTGGAGGTCGACTCTGGGAGATCGGGAGGACGGGGCTGCCAACTTCACTGGCCAGTCCAACATCATGGCCCGCGGATTCACCTCTCGTTATTTTACTTACCGAGACTGAGGGATCAATCACAGCGGAATAATTCCGATGGCCTACTACCGCCGCTGTTGCCGGCACGGAGTTGATTTCTGGTTTGGTAGCAGGGTTGGCAGCGCCGCTATTACGACACCGCGTATCGCTGCGTATTAGATGATTGAGCTCGAGGGTAGGGCCTCGGAACCCCTCCCGACGTTGTTGGTTGAAGTAATCCACGGAATTCTGGGACGACCCTCCAGCAAGTGCATGCCGATCGATGGGCGTGCTGGCCCCAAGGAGCGGGTCAGGAGATGCCACCCCTGAAGGTATGCCCGATGGAATACCGGGAGTGAAGTCTTCACTCGCGACACTTAGAACGGCACTCCCTCTCATGTTATGGCGACTATCCGGATTCATGGTGTATCTGAACCCCCGAGCACGCTTCTTCTTGCTTGGAAGAACTAAACAGGGGTTTCCCCGTTCTGTTCTGTTAGTATAACTCAAAATGAAGGATTAAGCGACTTGATTTTCGGGGTATCCAGTCAGGATATTCGATCATATACCAGTCGCTGGACCCCGCCTCTTGACTAATTCTTCGAATGCAGGCCTCGATATCATAGCATTGCTGAACGGCGGATGGAATATAGGCGCCAGCGCTTGTATCGATGAGCCAAGCGACTTATGCAAGAACGCTGAAATGTTTGAAAATGTCAACAATTGATCTGCACGCAAGTATTATCATTTTGCTTCTCTATAACTGGTTTTGTGGACCCAGTTTCGACGTCGAGGAATTCCCTACTCACATGGAGGATCCATATTTGTTTGTTTAAAAACCCCCCCAAAGTGCAACCACTTCAGTCAAACGAACCCCGTCGAATATCACGGTCGTCGAGTCCGCGCCACGCCGGTTTCGCAGCATATCGTACTGACGGCCATGGACCCGCCGGGGCAAACAACCCCATTTCTCCCAACTGACAAACCATGCTCTACCTACCATTCCAAAAAGGGGATTTCTCCCGTGGGGGAACCCATTATCCAGACTTTATATCCCCCACTTTTCTCTCTGTTGCGCGCCAGTTGAGGGAGGATTCTCCATGCTTCCATCATTATCAGGGAATCCATGGCAGGAAAATCTACCGATAAGTCCTACAAGACAATCAGTCGGTCCTATTCTCTCAGCAAGGCGGCGGAGCGGGGCCGCCCACACCCACCTCAGCGCAGCGGGAGGAGCCAGTGCCGATCCCGGTGCTCCGGTTCCCACATGCATGCATGTCGCCACCTTCTTCGGCTTTGACGGTTCGGCCAGAGATTGGTGTGACACCGATACTCTTTTGGTCAAACGACTGCTATTTCAACAGAGCAATGGGATTTGCTTCCCGTCTCGTGTAGTTCAGAACCACTTTCTTCACGATTTGTTCGCCCATATGGAGGAGAGGGCTAGGATATTTGCTTGAAGCTACCGGGTATCTAATTGCCGATATCGGCGAGAAGCGAGGGACCATTTTAGCCTCAACTCAGCCACAAGACGCGGTTTGGGATTCCAGCTCACTGAAGTCGTGCTCAAGCTCATGACGGATTCTACCTACGTTTTGTGTGTCTTGGATAGGTAAATTAAAACGGTTACGTCTGTATCGCCCACTCGGGACTCCGGTCACGCAGACGAGGGTCTTTTTAATTAGATGAAATCGGCATTAGTTAGTTAGTTACTATCGTGGCCCTTCGGGCCCAAATCTGCAATAATAACCAACTGTCCATCTTTACTAGCGTCCATTACGTAAGCCTTTGGATTAGGTAATCCGGGAAGCACAGCCTGTCCTAAAGTTTGTTCCAAAATCACGCCTTTGCGTACCTTTCAACAAGCGCCGCATGTGGGGTCAGCAATTACACGAAAACGCAGCTAGTCTGCAAGATGATACTGGAGGATAACCACGCGTTTAGTAGCAAGAATCCTGGCATTGTGCCGGTTTTTTTATCTGTGGAAAATTAAGCCTTAATTTTTACGGACGAGCTAACGAGCAGTTTTCAGCAACTTCGTCCAACCTTCGATTAGGAGGCGTTCCGAAAAAATCCGATTAGGAGCTGCCACCCGCATTTACTATGCCACACGTACCGAAAAGAAAGTGCACTTGTATTTAAGTTGTGATCACGACGATCTTTGTGGATCTCAACATCGAGTGTGGATATCGGATGCCAGATCATAGGGTCAAGATACTCCCCCTCCTCGGCCTTCGCTATAGTGTTTTAAAGGTGTTCTACCATGTCTGCTATGCATCTCTTTATCGAGCTGCTTCCGATGAATATTGGTCTTGTCGTATCTGACAGTGATCCCATGGTCGCGATATTCGCCGAGCGAGGTCACTCAGGGTCCTCCATCACGGTGTACAGTGATCTGTGCGTCTCTTTGGTTATTTCCTCCATTCGCTACCCTCCTCTGATTATGTAATTGATCAAAATGTTAGTCGCTTTCATGTGTCGGACCAGGTATTTGCGACTGCATACAATGTCATCTCTAATAACATTTTCTACCCTAAACTCGATTGGATGCTGGTGTTCCTTGACGTACTCTTCGTTTCTTTCCTTCATGTCGTCAATCTCAACTTCCCCGTCCCAAAACACATGTGCGACAAGCTCTAGGGTAATACTGTATTCTAGGGTCTTCAAATCAGCTCCATGTAATTCGATCCGTGTATAATCTGAACCAGGCTGATCTCAATAGCTTCCCACAAAGAGACGACGTCAGCAACATCAAACGAGAACTTATTTCAAACCTGTCGAAAGACTTCAAATGGCTTCACTAGGATATCTTTTGATTCAAAACCCGACGTAAATGTTTCATCAGTCGCATTTCGAAGTTTTTGCATTGCGCTTGGCGGCCACTGCTTCGCCATATTGGCCAACCCTAGGTGACCATGGTTTTCTTGATCGAAGCCGAGGGCCCATAGCAATGATACGGAACTCTGTTTTTGTTAGAGATGAAGTTGCTGACAAGAGCTGTCGAACTCGAAACCATGCCTCCGAGAGACTTATCAAGAGGATGGCAGGGTCAAATTGATTGAAAATTCGATTTCTTTGATGAAAGACCAATCGAACCCTTCTTCGTTATTATGGAAACTCTTATTTTCCCGTCTTCGGTTAAGACATTGCAGGACAACTTCATCAGCACCAGTCAAAGGTGTTGGAGGGCACTTACAAATCACGATGCTCGGAGAATGAATTGAAGCTCATAATGTGGGTAGAAATGGCATAAGATAAGATATTAGGCAATGGTGGCCAGAGGTTACCATCCTGGCACGATGTGTTTGGGCACTGAGTGCAGATATGTCTATTTAACAGTGGCAAATGAAGCCATGTCTGGAGTCGAATGTGCACACAGGGTTTTACTGACTTGGCGGACAACTTCGCAGCATGGATCGATGACAATCACGCTACGGACTATTGCGAGCTCTCCGCGGATCAAGCTTGAAGCCAATGAGGAAAAGGAGTAACGCCGCCACAGCTAATGCGATCGAAGACCTTAGTACTTGTACAACGCTACACTGAGGTGGCAATCGAGAGCCTTTTCTCCGATAAAATGTACAGTAGCGCAGTGAAACATCTAGCATGCGAGACCAGAGATGTTTGTGGGCAGTACGAGTTGCCACAATGTTTTTATGCAAATCAGCTTCATTATCATATACGTAGCGACAGAAGAGGCTTCACTGCCATATATTTGCCGAAATAAAAGCTTTACTGCCGTGTTTGTGTACCGGCAGAAAAAGCATTTAAGTCAAGAACCGAGACATGCAGGATGCCATGATGAACTTGCCTACGATAGATATACAGCGTGAGCCTGGCGTCATTGTGTCGAAACACTACCAAGGCAATTCCTTTGATTCGGCTTTTACAGAACACCTCAAGCATTGTTCTACATCTAAACAGCATAGAGACACGGAGACGCGACCACGACCATAACGAGCCAGCATATCCGGCACTACTAGCACGTCTTAGTCGATCAAACGCCTAATTCTTATCCAATTCCTACGAGTACCGAACCATGTGTACCTACACTCTCTACGAAGAAGTGTGCCTGAAATGCGAAGGCAGCATCAAAAAGGACAAGCGTAACTGGGTGAAATGTGCCAAGGCACGAGATTTGGAGCGCCAACGCAAAACACCAAAATGCAACGGTACACTTCGGGGCAACAACATCACGAAACTTCTGTGCTCTGATTGCATCAAGAAGGAGCCGAGTGTGTGGACATGTTCCCCATCCTGCGATGTTCGAATACTGAGCGCTCCATAGGGATTTATCGAGCACCAGAAAGGGAGTTGACACGTTGGCACTACAACGAGAAAACTGGAATGGATGTGTTTATAGGTCCCAGTGGCCCGGACCTACGAATCCTTTCTTCTCCCCTCCCTACTCCCACAGAGCATCGCATCACCAGGACTTGAGTTTGTTCATTACCTTTTATTGCTCATCCACTTCCCTCCCTGCTCTGGTAGGCTCCTCGGCCTGGACAAGCGCCGTTTTCTTTGTGCCTTTTTGTTTTTAAGTATTGAATGGGAATGCCGGGCAGGTTTGCCACATGAATTCCCCTCGCTGGAGGTTTTCTTGGATTTCTTTCGTACAGGTAAGATGGTCATCGGAGGGTCCCGTGTTTCAAGAATTGAGAAACGCCTAGGGTCGCGTCTCGAACGGTGCGATTTGGGTTCGAAGTGGTTTCCTCAAGCTTTGTGAGCCGGTCAAATTCATAGGTGGGACCCAGCCACACTCAAAAACACGTCAAGCCATTGGTCCTACACGTCCAGCCTCAGCACGAAAGATATACGGTTCAGGACTGGAGATTTGTGGCTCAAGTCTCTCCAGTAATGCAAGCAATACATAAACTCCACGCACAGTTCCACCACGACAACCTTTATGAATTATGAGTACAAATATGACGCAAACTTACCACATTTATATGCAATACTGTTAGTGAATTAAGGGAGACACTGTTATGCAGTCAGTACAACCTCATTCGAATAGAAACAGTTCTGATCCACCCTACAGGCACAGTAACAAAGTGGTCGCGTCGAGGGTGATCACGTGTCAATGAGAAACCAGGGGTTAAACCATATTTGTGTTTCCAGCTAGCCTCTAGACTCGAGCTATGCAGCTTTAGTTTCACGCAATTTCGCGGTTGTAAAGAGATTTTCTTCCTCCTTCAGCTGCCCCACGGCCTACTTATTTAGAGAACTGCTTCACTCTAGGTATTGCTCCCCATTGACGGTTCATCCGTTGTTGATTACCCTCATGACTGTACAACAGTTGCGCTCCACCTGATACTATGGGTGACGGAAGCTTGTAAAGCGCAGCCGGTTCGCAGTTAGAGACAATCAAAATACTACGCCACAACAACTATCACACGCCTAAGGCGCTTGAAAAGCATGCATATTGGTATTCCAACCCATTGTAAACAGAAGAAGCGACGATGACAGTCGCTAACTGCCTTATTACTGCAACCCGAAAATAAGGGCGATGCTGCATCTTCTCTAGCCGGCTAAGCAGTCGTTACTTGTAGTTTATCAAGGCGCAAACATCCCCGCAGCAAAGATGTTCCCCATTATCCATCCCATGGAGGTTATGTTTTCCAAGTCGCGCTGGCCAAACCGAAATAGGCATGTACCAAGCCCTCGACGAGCCTTGGACTCCGTGTTTACCACCTCATATAAATTATATCTTGTTGTGCCCTAAACTTCGAACTCCGAAGACTAAGCTTCCCATAGCACCAGCATAGCGTGCAATTATTAAGACCACCTGTGAAGTCTAGTGATTTCAATTAACAGATACATGTTCCTTGGACTGTGATGAAATTGTAACACAGCTCGTTACTTATGTACTCAGGTCTTGTAGGTAGCGGGCCCCTTAAATATCTCCAGTATCACCAGATGAGGTGAGTTGTAGAAGGTGTATGGAACTAGAAGATAACGAAGAAATTCATTGGAGGTGGAAAACATAAACAGGAAGGGCCAGTGTCAAGCCGCTGCAAATTACATTTAGAGAAGCAAGACATTTTCCGGAGTGATTTGGAAAAGGGAGAGCTCGACACAACCGACTTTTCCTTCAAAGAAC
>JAOYMO020023332.1:0-14015 GCA_025802455.2 Iodosphaeria phyllophila | reverse complement strand
GGATGAGCCGTCCGGCTTTTGAATCCCCCCCGCTCGCGTGGCTTACCGGTATCGGTCGGACCTTTTAGGAGGTCTAGGGATCTGCTTTGGTGGCATTCGTCTGTGCATTTACCTTCCATACCGGTAGTCCAGTGAGCTTGCAGTTAAAGCACCAGGCGCTTCCAGATATCTCGAACTTATCCGTAAAAACACAATTTTCCCGGACTAAAATTAGATACATCGATAGCTCAGAGAGGAATCTCAACCCTATGCAAGCAGATTTTTGAATTTGACCGGAGATGCAAGTTATCTAAGCGCGAAATTTATACAATCGGACGAAAACATGTGGACCGTCTGCCCGTTATCGGTCCAATTGGGCAAAGTGTCGGTGGTGAATTTGGAAAAGCTGCTGAGTCATCATATAAATGGGTGAAGTACGGCTCTCAGATCGTCCAACCTTAGTTCGTTCCTAAAATTGCTTGCTCGATCCCCCTCAACTTTAGAATATGATGGGAATCTTGGTTGAGAAGAGTCAAACATATCTAGAGAATACACAAAGTAATGAAATCTTCTATAACAACCTCAAAGTCTTACCTCAAATTTGCTCCCAGCAATGAGAGCTGATAGCAGGTGTTGTAGTTGTCTCGTGATTGGAGTGTACTATAGGGCTTCGCAAGCGATGGAACATGCCTTAGCTCATTCTTTAGAAGACCTTTGCAATAATTATACAATGGTGATATTCTTCCAAGTCTTTTCCAAATCGCTTACCATTCCATACTGGCTTTCAATTCAGCAGGTATTGAATACGCAATACAAACCATACTAGGCAAAGCTGGCCCTTGATGATGCCACAGGAGCACAACCCTCAGATACCAGTGACCTCCAGATAATGGTAGGAAATCTCGTGACGGGTCTTGCCGTTATGTGTAGGCTTGACTGTGGCACCAAAAACGGCACGCCCCAACAATACTGGCGGTAGCCGTGGTTCAAGCGTGAACGTCGCGAAAGTCCAGAAGACTTCTAGCCTGGAGCACTTAACCATGTGAGGTCATACGCTGGCACGGATATTTTTCACATGTTGAAGGAGAACTGCAACTGTCTAATTTTGTGAAAACGCGAGGCATACTTTTGCATGGCTGCGTTAGTGCCAGCATGGCGGTAAAGAATCTAAATAAAGAATCAATCGAAACCCTATGGAGTAGTCAGAGTCTAATTTTTCGGCTGGACGGTCAATAGCGAAGGGCATGGGCTCCAAGCCATGTCATCATAAATTCTACACCACAGGACGATCGGCTCCTGAAATGGACGAGATAAAAACAGACAAATTCCGGTGAGAATTGACCCAAATTCTTTTAATCCCCAACCCTCCTCGCAATGAGGTCCACGGAACAGGGACTATAACGCTGAACGATGCTTGTCGTATGCATGCGTGGTCAACCCTCAGTTGAACAGTCTAATCCTCAGAGTTATACCAAAAGTCACGTCAATCTAGCCAAGATCAAGGCCTAACCACAGCAGCTACCGTACTATCTTGATATATAAATCGGAATATAGACCAGAGCCTACTGTAATATGCGTCTTCCAAGTCCAAGAATCAATCTGCTGGACCAGTTTCAGTCGTGAAATAATTTGAGCCTCATGGCCATGTTAGAACTTGATACGACCTGGCCGCAACTTCATCTGACGATGCATCATCCCCGATGAGCTGTTTAGTTACTGTGATGAGAAAAAGCACTTGCTCAGAGGATTGGATTAGGATACACTAGTTAAACATTAACCACTAAGTTGTAATATGGATTGCTGTTGTAGGTGTGAAGTCATCCGTAGTGTTGTGTCAAGTAGCCCGCGCCGTCATAAACTTCGTCTAATTTGTATATGACCCAGCCAAGTCGAGAACTTAAAAGAGGCTGCCGCTATGTTCACGACGGGCTGCCCTATAACTCTGCCCCAAAATTGAAGATCCGATGAAGGTCTTAGTCAATGATAGAGCACGCACCAAGATTTTCAAATTCGAATCCGCAATAGTCAGAGCCACAGACCTGCAGTCCGCTTAATAGGGCAGTCCCCCTATCGCTTACGGTACGTGAGAGGCAACACCCGGCCCTAGCTATCAGCGTGGTCTACTCCTCGCCTCCATGGTCGCCATTACCCGGATCTGTTGCCGTCTTCATCGTCACGTCTATTGAATCGAATCGCGCCGCAAATATCGCCCTTGCCCTCGCCCTTAGGTAATTACCGTTATTGCATTGCGAAACCAAGCTAAAGTGCTGAAATAGGGGATCCTTGATCTTCAACCTACCAAAGTACCCATCTAACCTTAGTACAGTAAATGCCCCGCTCTCGCGTGCAAATTGGTTGCCACAAGAGACGGGATTTCCTAACTATTCCGCCAACCCGATCTACGGGGACGCATCTCACTATGAGTCATCAGCGGTGATGACTGGCCAACAGGGAGTATCGTTGTGACCACAGGTAAGACGAGACACCATGTCATCGGAAAATATTGAAAATATCTACTGTGGAGAATCTCTTCTCGGTGCCGCTTCATCACCGGTAATTCAAATTCAATAAGGTTCGAATGGAAGAATCTGTATGAGCACGGAACATTCATCAATTGTTCATCTAGTGGTGAATTCGCCTTTTATTTGTCAACCTTAATACACACTCACAAGTTATTGTGTTGTTATTCGACTTCTGCGCGTGATTCATTTGCTACCGCTACTCCATGTGGTGATTCTCCATCCAAACAGGCTACAATGTAACGACCACCATTCGTTCTGTCTCATCGCACCACACCTACTGTACCTCCATCTATCCGAATTCGTGTGCGCAATCACACAGACCACGTTCTATAGTGTTACTTCCCAGGGCGTCATCAATACCATTACCATGGCTTCTGATTGAGATAATTTCCAACGTTGATTTATCCTGCGACCATTGAAAAGCATGGATGCCTGGCTTACGCTTTTACGAAAGTGGTTCGGATTCGTGCTGATCCAACAAACTGCAGGCATATTCGAATAGACGGACGGATATGCCTCCAAGGGGCAAAGGGCTTACTCTAACTGACCGCTTTGGTTGCATTTTGGCCCCCTCTCGCCGTCATCCAATATGCAGAGTGCTGATGCTGCCTGCTTGGGACCCCCGAACCTCTTTGAAGTAATTATCGGTAGCTAGAACAAGAGACCGTCTAAATCGGCTGGATCGGTAGTTAAGTCTCTTTGGTATATTGATAGGTGAAGATTTGGGTTGGGAAACCGAAAAGTGAAAGCAGTGCTACACAAACTTGGCTGGGGTTGTGAAGATGTTTGAGGAGAGTCTCTCCTGATTGTTTCATCTACAGCAGATTTCTTCGCTGACTGATAATGGTTATCCACGTACCTTTCGAAACAGAGCAAAAGAATTATACACCATGCCCGCTCGGAAAAAGAACCATCTATCGCGCCTTCTGTACGGTCCGCTGCGCGTAACAAGTAGTGCGCAACCCTTTGCATTGCACATTGTACATTGCATACTATGACCAACATCTAAGTCACGATGCGCAATCTTGGGATGTGAAAGTGCAGCTACAGTTAAGTGTTGCGGCCACCACTGGAATAGAAAGTGACCATGCGTAGCAGCGATAACAAGCAACACATCAATCAATTGGGTAATGTTGGTCACGGTGTGCAATGTACAATGTGCAATGCAAAGCGTTACGCGCTACTTGTCACACGCAGCGAACCGCACATTAGACATGGTATATAATTCTTTTCCGAGCGGACATGGTATATGATTCTTTTTGTGACGTTTGCATGGTATCAGTTATAATCCTTTTGCCCTTCAAAACATTGTGAGTCAAGCAGATGTGGTCTGTGGTGCTACATAGTGCCTAGCATAGTGCTATAATCGCTAAACTGCTCTATCTACGCATACAGTACGCTCATATTACCGGTTCGCTTCCTATTCATTGTGCGTTTTCAACTTTACTCGAGACAATTGAGCTGAGATTGGATACTAGAACATGGGTTCTAACTGCAACCATGTGCTTTGCACCGATCTTCTTGAGATGACAAGCTGGAAGTCCCATACTCCATCGGGAGAAGATCTGATCGAAGAACCCTGGCCCTGGCAAAGTGATACGTGATTTTATCTCACGATCTAGAGGGGTGTGCCGTGCGAGTGCACATTGTGTTGGCTAGGCAATTGATCCAATCACTCAAGCAATTCGACTTGTGTTTAGTCTGAGGGGTAATTTTCGAGATGTCGGCTTCGTAGTATAATTTCTCTCCCGTCACTTAGATATTCTTCGATTTCTTCGGCTACCAGTATGATTCCCAACCGCCAAGTACTACCGGGTTATTCACCTCGAAATCCCCGTCAAAAACAGTTGCTTTTGAAAACGCCTCTTTAGCTTACGCTGCATGATGAGGCAGGTCAGAAAACTCGCATGCATCGATAAACTGTGGCAATAAGCTGCTTGGTGTTGGCCCCCAAGAATCTCAAGTCAGTGATGTCCAGCCACATTGTCCAGCGCCCACCAAAGGATATGACAACTATCAATGCTGGAGTCTGACACCAGCTGCTCTAAATCTCCCCTATAACTTAGAGGAATCAGACAAGCGGTGCGGCCAAGCATCAATGGAAAAGGCATAAGCTAGATGAGACACGACCCAGGGATTCGAGGCGTCTAGCGGGAGTGAATGCTTGCAACACTATAAATTGGAAGACCCGATATTATTGAAGGGGACCGAAGGGGGTATGCTACATGATGACGGGCTGAATGTCGCAAGGCCAGCTGTCGACGGCCGGGAAAGCGCTTCTGTGTGAATAGACTCCTTTTTCCTGCTTATCTTTTCTACACAGTTCGTTCCTGGATGGCTGTTGGAGGTGTGTCTTCAGGCTGCATGAAACGTTGTTTTTGCGTGGGGTAATAAGCTTGCGAATTGGGAATCACCCAGATTGTTCCGACCAGCTTCTGCGCATACTGTAAACTGGCCAATAGTTCTTTGGGACTCACGGCCTTCGGGTTTTGCAATGCTTGTGTTGTGAACTTGAGATAAGCATGGTGGAGTATACAGCTCGCAGTTCGTTTCCTGAACCCCCGTTCTGTGGTACAATAACGGCGTGAATTGCCCCGCTATCGGGATAACCTTGGAGATGCCGATGTGCTGCATCCATCCCGTCGGGCCAGGGCGACGCGATTCGAGTGATCCGCTTTTGTCATCCTTTACGCCGTACGGTACTTGTACTGCCGTAGCTTAGCGCAGTTAATTCCACGACCTGCTCCATTCACTTTTTGTTGTGCATTGGATTTCTTTGACGGATGAAAAGGAAATCCACGCACAGGCACCCTTGGCATTGGTTGCTACTTCTTTCGAGCTGCGCTTCGCTGCTGCCAGTTCGGAATCTGTTCACAGGCCTTCTGCTTGGTTGATCTGGTTCAGTGCTCGGATCATTTGCTCCAAGACCACTCAATGGTTGTCGGAAGAAACCTTGTGTGCGACGGTCATCGCGCAGCTCGAATCGGTCTTCTCTCTCGCCCCCGTGGAACTCTCTAACCAAATTTTGGCAGAGCCTTGGGTAACTACGCGTCCAGTTTGACCGAGACGGTGTGTCATTATTACTAGCAATACGATTCTCAACAACTATTCTTACATCACGCGATAGTTGCCGGCTGCATCAACTCATCGCAGGCCGGAGGAAACCGGCGGAGAGGCTTTCTGTCCGGCCGCCCACAGCAAAACATGCCGAGGTTTGCTGCTTGCTCGTGGCCAATATGGCAGGTGGATGATCTCTCAGTTTGCTTTCAATCAGAGTAGGTGACGTTCCTTGTTATGATGGCGCGACATCACTGCGCGCGATGTTGTGAGAGGCATGTGCTCACGATTATAGCTATCTCCAAACCCTACTACCGGCCATCGTGGTATCCCTTTCACTGCTCCACCTCGGCATTCAAATTATCTTGCGAAATGTGCGATTAAAACGCGCCAAAGAACTACGCCAAATACGAGATCATGGTGATCACACAACCTTACCCGAGGAGGAGGAGGAACTACTAGGCGATGAAGAAGACGACGATGGGGTTTCCATCAGTCATAACGGTGGCGTGGGTCGTTTAGCGTTGGTCAAAACTACTACCAAGGGATCTATCGTTCAGGCCGACAGCCCGCAAGGTCAACACCTGTCCGTGATTATTGAGGAACTCGGTATTGTCGGACTCGTAACGGTGAACGTGGTGGCCTTGTTCACTGATGCATACTCTGCCCGAGGTCGAACGGTTGGTCTTGTTGGAATCATCACGTGGGCTTATGTGTTGCTTTTAGCAACGTTGAGATTGAGTCTCGGCAATACCAAATGGCGCATACCTCAGCTCTGGAACCACACGGCCATAATTTACGGTTTTCAGTGGCTCTTCGGAATCATGGTCTTTCGATCCGCCCTTGTCCACCCCAGCTCTCGATTGAGTCAGGTCCTGGCCGTTGTCAATTTCAGTTTGACGACGTTACTCTTTGGGATGGCTTTGACCACTAGAAAGGGTAACAAGACGGTGTTGATGGAGTGGGAGGGCGATCTCGAGCCTTCGAGAGAACCGCTGGCATCAGTCTTGTCTCTTCTAACTTTTTCCTGGGTAGATGGGATCTTGTGGAAGGGCTTCAAGCAACCGTTGGAAATTGAGATGGTGTGGAATCTTTTATCTGCAGATAAAGCCGCCAATATTTTGGCTGACTACCGACTCTTGAAGAAAACTACCACTCTGGCTTTCCACCTAGTCAAGTACTTTGTTGACTTGCTATTTGTTCAATGCGTATGGGCCTTTGTGGCTGGTATCTTCACTTTTGCCCCGACCCTTCTCCTGAAGGCTATCCTGGAATATGTTGAGGCTCCTGACAATACTCCGAGGAATGTCATTTGGCTGTATGTCATACTTCTTCCTGCTGCTGACTTGATCCGCTCGTTTGCCGACAATCAATCTTTGTGGATCGGCCGCAAAATTGGGTTGCGCATACGTGCTATTTTGATAGGTGAGATCTACGCCAAGGCCCTGCGTCGGAAGGCTGCCAGCGGGAAGGACAAGGTGCTTGGCAGTGATAATAAGGCCAAATCAAGCATAAACGAAAAGGTGTCAGTCGTCGAGAGGCTCAAAACGATGGCTGGCTTCGGCAAGAAGAAATCGAAAGCAGCCGACCTCACATCTCCGGACAACCAGATTGTTGTCAAGGACCTGGCCAAAGATGACGATCAAGCTAACATGGGGACGATCATCAACCTCATGTCTGTCGATAGCTTCAAGATATCGGAGAGCACATCCTATCTGCACTTCCTTCTGGCGCATGCACCGGCACAGCTGATTGTAGCCATTGCGCTTCTCTATCGTGTTATGGGACTGAGTGCCATACCGGGGCTAATCATAATGATCATTCTTCTTCCCGTCAACATTGTCCTTGCTAAAGGGTTCAGCTCAACTCAGAAAAAGATCATGACAGCAACCGACAAACGAATCAACATAACAAACGAGGTACTGCAGAACATTCGCATCATCAAATACTTCTCATGGGAACAACGATTTAGCCAGATTGTAGATGAGAAGCGCTTGGCTGAGCTCAGGGCTCTCAGAAACCGGTTCATGCTTTGGGCACTCGCTGTTGCTATCTGGAACACAGTCCCCGTGCTGATTACCTTTTTCTGCTTCCTGGTCTATACTAAAGTAGAAGGAAATCCCCTGTACCCCTCGGTCGCTTTTACCGCCATCTCCCTGTTCATGTTACTCCGTGTACCACTAGATCAGCTGGGCGACATGATTGCCCACGTCCAGGAGGCCAAAGTCTCGATCGACCGTGTGGAAGAGTTCCTCAATGAGGAAGAGACGGAAAAATACAAACAGCTGGGATCCGACAACTTGGATGAGCACGGAGATAAAGTCATTGGGTTTCGCGATGCTACATTCGTGTGGGGAGGCAAGGATGTTGTTGCTGCCGATGGCTCTATGGCCTTCCGGCTCCTGGATCTCAATGCTGACTTCAAGATTGGCGGGCTCAACATTATCGCTGGACCAACTGGCTCTGGTAAAACGTCGATGCTCATGGCTCTTCTCGGCGAGATGACGATGATGAAAGGCAATGTATATCTGCCTGGTGGAAGGAGCCGCGAGGACGTTCGAGTGGACCCGGAAACGGAGCTAGCAGATTCTTGCGCATATGTCGCACAGAGCGCGTGGCTTGTGAACGCTAACATCAAGGAGAACATCTTGTTCGCAGCGCCGTTCGACGAAAAACGATATCGAAACGTCATTGTGGCTTGTGCTTTGGAGCGAGACCTTCAGATCTTAGACAGTGGCGACGAGACGCTGGTTGGCGAGAAGGGAATTACCTTATCAGGGGGCCAGAAGCAACGAATCTCCTTAGCGCGCGCCGTCTACTCAAACTCACAGCATCTGCTCCTCGACGATTGTCTCAGCGCTGTTGATTCTCACACTGCTCAGTGGATTTTCAATAACTGCATCAAGGGCCCGCTAATGAAGAATCGTACATGCATCTTGGTCACTCACAACACGACATTGTGCGTTCCTCATTCAGACTACATCGTCATGCTGGATAACGGCAGAATCTCGACTCAAGGCGCGCCTGCCGATGTCATAGCCTCCGGTGCTCTCGGCGAGGAAATCCAGAATAAATCTCGCCCGGGCTCTTCTCATGTCTCCCACTTGCCATCTCGGGTTCCATCCAGTGTCGGCGAGGAAAGCGGGGAAACTTTGATCGACGGTGCAAAGGCCGGCCCGGATGAGAATGGGAACGGAAAGCCCCAAACTAAGAGCTCTAGGAAGGCTATGGAGGAAACGAAGGCAACGGGCGCTGTGAAGTGGCCGGTTCTCAAACTCTACCTATCTGCTATGGGCTCCTGGTGGTTCTGGGTCCTGACCGTCTTCGTTTTCAGTGGCCAACAGCTCTCAGTGATCGCATCAAATCTATGGATCAAAGAATGGGCGAACCAGTATACCGTTGTTGAGACTTCCGTATCGAAATTTCAGACTGGCGTGTCGTCACCATCCTTCCTCGGTTCTACTATGTCGAACGCATTTGCTCCAGTCGCCAATTTGGCTAACCTCCAGGCTTTTGTTGCACCTGCCCAGTATTCCGCAACGAAAGCCCCTTCAGAAGTGGACGTCAATTACTATCTTTTCATCCTTGCGCTTATAGGAATAGCCGGTGCTTGTCTTGCTCTAGTCCGCGATCTGTGGCTCTTCTTCGGCTCACTGACTGCTTCTCGAAAGATTCATACTCAACTGATGAGCACCGTATCCCGAGCCAAGTTCAAGTTCTTCGACGCTACGCCACTCGGACAGATCATGAACCGTTTCAGCAAGGATCTCGAGTCAATTGACCAGGAGGTTGCGCCTGTAGCCATCGGCATTATGAGTTGCGCGTTGGCCGTTGTGGTGACAGTGGTGCTCATTGGCGCCATCACCCCCGAGTTTCTTGTTGCGGCTGTATTTATCACAGCAGCATATGTGTTCATCGGGATGTTCTACCTGCGGTCTTCACGAGATCTGAAGCGTCTTGAATCCGTCAACAGGAGTCCTCTCTTCCAGCAATTCGGCGAGACGCTATCAGGCGTAACTACTATCCGCGCGTACGGCGACGAACGAAGGTTCATTCGGGATAACCTTCATCGGATCAATACTCAGGCTCGCCCTTTCATCTACCTCTGGGCCGCTAACAGGTGGTTGGCATTCCGCACAGACCTCATGGGCGAGTTTGTCTCTTTCTTCGCTGGGGCCTTCGTGATTCTCAGTATTGGCAAGATTGACGCTGGCGCTGCCGGTATTTCACTCAGCTACGCTATTAGTTTTTCCGAAAACATACTCTGGCTAGTCCGCCTATATGCCATGAATGAGCAGAACATGAATTCAGTCGAGCGAGTGAAGGATTACCTGGATGTGGAGCAAGAGGCAGAGCCGATTAACGAGAAGAACCGGCCACCTCCCAATTGGCCGGCTCACGGCAGTGTTGAATTTATTGGGTACTCGACGCGGTACCGGACGGACTTAGAGCCCGTTTTGCGGGATGTAACGTTCAAGATCGAGCCCCTAGAGAAGGTTGGTATTGTCGGTCGCACCGGAGCCGGGAAGAGTTCTCTCACTCTGGCGCTTTTCCGCGCTCTAGAGGCCGAGACAGGGAAGATCATCGTAGACGGCATCGACATTGGGACAATCGGTCTCCAGGATCTTCGCGAGGCCATCACCATTGTTCCCCAGGATCCGACTCTCTTTACAGGAACTATACGTAGCAACCTGGATCCATTCGAGCTCTACACAAACGAACAGATCTTAACGGCCTTGCGGCGAGTTCATCTCATCGGACAGGACGAAATTCCCGTCACCCCAGTGACGGCAGCTGCCATCCAAGAGACCCTGACCAATGGAGAGAGCGGGAATACCAGTTCGACGGGTGCATCTACGCCTACGGCCACGAACAAAAACGTATTCCTTGACTTGTCGAGCCCTGTCGCTGAATCTGGTTCCAACCTGTCTCAAGGCCAACGCCAGCTCCTGTGCCTCGCTCGCGCCATACTCAAGAGCCCCAAAGTCTTGATAATGGACGAGGCCACAGCCTCGATTGACTACGCGACGGATTCGAATATCCAAGCTACCATCCGCGAACTGCAGAGCACTACAATCACCATAGCGCATCGCCTTGCCACCATTGTGGACTACGACAAAGTCTTAGTGCTAGACCATGGCGCCGTGATGGAGTACGGTCACCCATGGGACTTGATCCGCAAAACAGAAGGGGGCAGTTTCCGCGCCATGTGCGAGATGAGCGGCGAACTGGACACGCTGATGCGGACAGCAAAGAAAGCATATCAAGCCAAACGCCTCGTCGACGTCGAAAATGAAGACGCGTAGGATCGGTTGGAACGGGCGGAGAATGAGAGCGAATACCGGCTAAGGTGTTTTGGAAAATGTCGTCGGGAACGTTTCACGTTCTCGGAACTGTCAGGGTGGTACTCACCGTCATCAAGTAGTTCGGAGTAGTCGCCGCGGCTTTCCCCCGTAAGTACTGTTACTGGATCGCCCAGAACAGAGATATTCAGATATGCTACCTTGCCAGAGAGAAATGCAATTATGAGGTCGGCTGCGAAGCAGAATAGAAACATGGGCTTAAGAGCAATGGTGTGTTGCTCACGAATAGAAAAACTTTGAAGTACGGTCTTGGGAGGCGTTGAGTTACACTTTGTTCTCACTATTTGTTATTCGTCTCGGCGTGAGGTGTGTGCTCGGTGCGCTAGGAAAATGTAAATACAGTTTGCAATGATCAGTAAATGTTAGACATGCTTTGTAACATCACTGGGTGTAACTGGCCACATTCGTATGACGACTTTTCCAACCCTCCCCTCATTTTCGTCATGCGGGTTATGCGGCAATGGGTTTACACGGTGTAAATTGGTAAGATTCGACGGTTGTAACACTGGTTCTACTGACGCTACTCACGTACAAACTAAGAAATTGTTCGCTAAGTTGGGACAGGCTGGCAATGAGACCTCTGCTAATCGGATGCTGGATGTAAGCCTCTTTCATGGCATATTGCCCATGGTTTTGTTTGTCATGATATTTGGGGTCGTTCTCGTTGTCTGAATTCCGGCCCAATAGAAGGATTGCTTATAGGACTCAGACACATTACCACGTTTTTTCTTTTTCACATCTACGAGCTCGACCGCAGAGCTTGTTAAATTCTATTTTGATCCGTCTCTATTATAATTCATATCCCTTATTCCTATTGCCTGTTTCATGGAAACATAATCATACATGCCCTATCCTAACCAAGTCATGTCTAGCTCAGTGCCATTCGCATTGCTAACACATGTATGACGGTAAGTCTGGCGCTTGGCAACCAACAAGACAACTGCGCCATGTTGCCATACTCGATGATCTTGCCCTTACCAGACCAGGTCTTCGAGAGTCGATAGACTCGAAAGCCGAATCAACAATCATCCCTTCTTTTGACCTTGGTCATTTACTTCGAACGCGTATACTCAACGCCAACGTCGTCAATCAACCCCGCCAAAATATCAGTTGTCACCCCATTGTTGACCTCTACCCTGACCGAAGTGACATCCTTCAAACCATTGACCTTCACACACTTCAGGTCTGACAGCAGAGCGTTGGGTGTAAATGTGAAGGACCCAGCGTTGCTAACCTGTACCTCTTCGGTCGACCTTCCCTGGACCTTGTACTCAGTCAAGGTGAGGTTGCATGCAAGCGGTACACCCTCCAGTGGAACTTGGGTGCTGGCGAGACAAGCGAAGCAGATGGATGTGAGGCTGAACTTGTCGGTAACGGCTCCATTGCACCTCTCAGGGTTGACTGTGATTTCTTTGTGGCCTATGCGAATCGGGGGATTAGCTTAAACTCCAAAAGCGTCGGAGATAAACCGGAAAATTCTATCTATCATTCCCAATACTTAAACTTAACATACCGGGCTCAATTGTGGACCCTCGAATGAAGTCGAAGGCTGCAAACCTCTTGCCATGGGGCTTGATACCGCTGACGAGTAAATCCTGGCTGACAGGACCAAGAGGGTTGATGTTGTTCACACAGATCCCTTGTGCCGTGAGACCGGCTTGAGTCAAGCCTAGCGGACCATATTCTTCAAACTGGAAATTCGGTTAGTTTCGGCGCCCAAATGCCATTTCATGGATGGATTTCTTACGTTGATGACTGCCGTGGTGGTGGATGAACCCCCTGGGCCTGACTTGGATTCACTGCCTGATTGGGAAGATGATGGCGCGGGCACGGCCCGGACGAATCCGGCGAGCATCGCGAATTTGAGTAAAGAATGCATTTTGTTAGTGTTTGTGATGTTTTCGAGTAACGATTGGTATCTTGATGTAGTGTGGCTCACAGATGCAAGTGATCAAAGACGTTCTGGGGTAAATGAGCAGATTGGCAGATGTGGTTATGTCAGACAGAAATTGAAGACCAAGAGACTGACCAAGTTTAAATATGTAGAAAGAGTCCGAGTCTTCATGGGAAAGTTCGTCACGGTTGTACATTCCGGACACAAGGCTCCGCACCTCGAGATGAGAGTTGACCCCTTCATCGTAAGCACGTTCTGGAATATTTGATACCCATCAATACCGAGCCATGCCATCATGGCGATAGTGTGGTGCGCGATCGCTGGCCAACTAACGATACAGGGCAAAACCTAGGGACGATTCAGCTAGCCTTTCGGTGCACAGTTAGCTGCTCGGGAGTGATCCAAGAATGAATCGCAGATCTCAATTTTCAGCCTCCTGGTGATCGCCATCTGCAGCCAGTACCGCAGGTGGGACGAGCACCAAGGAAAGGAACCATGTCTCAAGACGATGGCCTGGGAATTGTGCAACCAGAGTTTTCAGCTTGGGTTTCTGATTAATTGTTTCTGAAGCTTCCGTCAGTTCAGCGTTAGTGAATATCCGCACGGAATAAACCGGAGAACATAGAAGAAAACACTAGGAAAAAAGCAAACAGTCGTAGTCAATGCTTGCAAGTTGTGCGGTGCACGTGACTACCCAAACAGGAAATGCAGGCCAGAAGCATGCCCTCTATGTGGCTTTTTCCCGCTATCCTTGTCCTGTGATGGGCTGGCTTCGATGTGAGAACGGTCATACTGGAAGCAATTCTACGAACTAAAGTATTGCTATCTACGGGAATTAGGCCCGAATGAATACCGGTAGTGACATTGGGCGGTGCGCCTGCTCGGAAAGCAGGTAGTGATGCACACCAAAATGACTGCTTACCGGTAGCCTGATTGCAGCACAGATGAGAAGTCTGACGTTCAACGGGATATGTCCGGCTAAGGCCGGTATATTACACAGTAGCCTATCCGCACTGACAGCCAAAATCATCGGCAAGGCAGCGTGTCTGCAGGATTATGAGAACTCGAATATTTTTTTCTTTGCCCTCCTCGGCCTCTGCATCATCGCAATGGCCGCCAAATCCACCAACTCGTGCCATATTGCCGTCTTTGCACGTTGGCGCCCCTTCTTCAACGGAGAAGACGCCTCAGGGGAAATCT
>JAOYMO020023235.1:0-14049 GCA_025802455.2 Iodosphaeria phyllophila | reverse complement strand
CGATCTCCCAGCAGGAACGGCGCGATGCGCGCGGCGATGGCGCCCGCGATATAGGGTGGCAGCTCGACGGTGGTGTCCCCACCACGGGCCCGCAGGCGAAGGAGGTGGGTCATGGGTTACTCATCCTGCGTGTCCTGTGGGGCGGCGCCCCGCGTGCCTGCCCATCGAGAGCGTGTCCGTCCTGCCGCAGGCAGGGCCCGCGATGGCATGGGTGCAGGGTCGTGCAGTTGCACATCGGGCCCAAGGTCGGAGAAGCGCACGCACTCCGCCCGAAAAGACAGCGGCACCATCTTGTTCGCAGGGCCGTTGCGGTTCTTGGCGATGATGATTTCCGCGATGTTCTGGTCGCTCGACTGCGGGTCATAATAATCGTCGCGGTAGATGAACAGCACCCGGTCCGCGTCCTGCTCGATATTCCCGCTTTCCCTCAGGTCCCGGAGCTTGGGTCGCTTGTCCGGCCTGTCCTCCACCGAGCGGTTCAGCTGCGACAGAAGGTACACCACACAGTCGAGCTCCTTCGCCAGGCTCTTCAGCGCGCGGGTGACGATCCCAAGCTCCTGGTCTCGGTTGCGTCCTCGCTCGACGGGGACCTTGATGAGTTGCAGGTAATCGATGCCAACCATCCGAAGCCGGACGGGCTCGCCATGCGGGCCGCGCTCCGAGGACATCTCGAGCTTGGTGCGGCGAGCGACCGCGATGATGTCGTCGAGCCACGTCGTCGTATCGTCGAGACAGATATGCGCTTGCGCGAGCACACGAGCAGCGCGATCGAGCGCCATCAGGTCGACCTTGCCGGTCATCACGTCCCTGACGTTCAGCTGCGCACGGCTCGCCAGCATGCGCCGGGTGAGCTGGTCCTTCGGCATCTCGAGGGAGAAGATCGCGACACCCGCCAGCTCGTCGGTGTTGGGAGATAGCGCTGCATTCACCGCGATATCCATGACAAAGCTGGTCTTGCCCATTCCAGGCCTCGCCGCGACGATGATGAGCTCGCCGCCCATGCCCTCGCCCATCGTCGCATCGAGAACATGAAAGCCCGTGGAGAGGCCCCCGACGCTGCGACCTTCCGCCCTGGCGCGGTCGTCCTCCGCGAGGCGGTCGAACACCCGCCGGATGGGCTTGTCGATGGGCTCCATGCTGCTCTTGGCGGGCGCCTCGGCCGCCTTCGTCACGGCGAGGACGGAGTCCTGAAGCCACACGCCGTGGTCTAGGCGGGCCAGGTAGCCCTCGGCCGCGACGCGCTGGCAGGTCGCGATCGTGGTGCGGACACGGGCCATCTCGACGATCGCATACGCATGCCCCTCGACGTCCGAGATGACGGCCACCTCGTCGGTGAGTCGGGTGATGACAGCCAGCCCACCGATCTCCGAAAGTCGCCCGGTGAGCTTCAGGTGTTGCGCCACCTTCACCGCGTCGATCGAGCCGAGCTTGGCCGCGTGCTGGATGCCCTTCCAGATGTAGCGATGGGCCTGGGAGTAGAAATGCTCCGGGGCGACAATGTGTGCGACGCGATGGTAGGTCTTGTCGGTCCAGTCCCCCATGCAGGTGGAGATCAAGGCCTCTTCTTGGGTGAGATCGTGGGGAGGAATGCGAGCCCCCGCGTCCATGGGCGTCGTGGGCGTCACCGTCGCCCGCCCGAAGCCGCGGCGGCTTCCTGCTCGAGGCGCTTCTTCATGCTCGGCGTCATCGGGGCGCCGTCCGCGAGCTGGTAGGCGGGTGGCGCGTCGTGGGCGGAATCGGGCCTGAATCCCCGCGGGCCTGGGCTGTTCTGGACAACCCGGGGCGGCTTGGCGTTCCGGCAGAACGTCACGACGCGATCGGCGAGCGCATCACGGCCCAGCGGGGTGCCGAGGTTGGCCAGGGTGGTGGCCTTGGAGGCGGCGTCGTCGATGGCCGCCACGATCCAGTCCAGCTTTTTCCCCCCCGTGCCCATGTCGCAGGCGATCTGGTTGGCGAGCTGCGGCAAGGCCACGGGGGCCAAGAGCTCGTGCTTCTCGATGGCGTCGAGGATGGCTCGCGCTGGGCCCTGGAGCCTCTCGCGAGGCATGTCGGGCGGAGCGATGAGCCGGACCGGTCGGGTCGACGAGGGGGGCGAGGTCGGCTCTGGTGCGATCTCCGGCTCGAGCCCCTCGCGTGTGTGTGTGTGCATGGGCGCGGACACGCGCGGGGGGCACAGCACAGCATGGTTAAGATCAGCATGGTTAAGAGTGACAGTGTCCCGGACGTTTGTGACCGAGTCCCGGAAGTTTGTGACGCCTTCGTCCGCTGGTGTGACCAGTGCGTCACGCCGCGTGACAACCTCGTCACGATTAGTGACGTTCCCGGGACGCGGTGTCCCGTCAGGAGGGGGCGTCGTGTCCTGGTGTCCCATGGCGTTCGCGCGCGCCTTCTTTCGGTCACGCTCCGCGCGTTTGCGTGCCGCGTCCGAGGCGAAAGCTTCCTGCGCCTCCATGAAGTTGGGCAGCACCAAGCGGTCGCTCTGCATGACAATGCAGCCGTCTTCAATCAGTTCCGGGAGGAACCCATCCACGACATCGATGGGCATATGCACGATGACAGCAATCGACTTGGTGCCGTGCTTTCCGAGCATCAACACCCCTGCCCGATCCACCTTCTTGAGGATTTCGTGGAATAGGGCGCGGGCTTGCCAGGAGAGGAGAATCCAGTCTGGGTTTTCTCGGGTGTACAGGCGGACGTACCTCTCTTCAGACCACCGCCTCGAGCTCATGATACTTCCTCCACTGCATCGTTCTCATCCGGCAACACGACCCCCGGCGGCGGCTCGATCTGCACCGCGCTGATCTTCCCGTTGCTCACAGGGGCAATCCTCACGTTCGTCGGGCGGAGGGAGCCAGAGGCGTACCGGCGGAATTGTCCTAGCAACAGCCGCATCTCCTCGCGCGTGTGCTGCACCTCGACGACCCCTGCTGGCTTGGTCCGGTAGACCTTGCCGTGGCGCAGCTCGAGCAATCCCCAGGGGTCGGGGATATCCTTTGCGGTGAGCATGCCGGCGGGCGCGAGATACCAGCGCTCACGACCGTAGAAGTGCAGGTCATGGTAGGGTTTCTTGGCGTCGCGCAGGAAGTCGGATCGCGAGGCCTTGCACTCGACCAGCACCGACAACCAGTCTTGTTTCCAGCCAATGGCGTCGGGCTGTTCACCGAGCGTGGACATGCGCACGTCGCAGAACACCACCCCACAGCGTTCGCTGTTTTGGAGCCATCGACCGGCAAGCTCGACGAGCTCGGCGTGTGTAGGGAGATTCGAAGGAGCGACGTCGATCATTGCACCAACTCCATCGGCCTCTCCTCACCGTCCGGGGACACCCAGATCGGATCCGCGCTGAGCAGGAATGACCCCGCTTCGGCCGACACGAGGCCGACGAGCACCTTCAGCGCGATCGCCTCCGCCGCACCCGGTGGAATCAGGTTCCCGATGTGCTTGCGTTTGCTGGTCTTCGACTTGCCGATCAGATCGAGGGGCTTGCCATCCACCGTGGTCGGCAGATCTTGGAGCGCCGCGAGATCGAGCATGGTGAACGGCCGATTCCAGGTGCCCTCGGCCGACACGATCACAGGACAGTTCGGGGGCGCGATCTGCTTTCGGGGATCTGCGACCGAGAACGCTCCATTGTCCAGGCACGCCGAAGCCGTGATGGTGCGGGAAGCCTGCGCCCACCCGATCACGCCGTAGGCGCCCGCACGAGGGGCACAGTCGATGCGAATGTCCGCGACCGAGTACGCCCCCTGTCCCGGATAGCTACCGCCTGCAATCGTCGACGTAGGCTGATCCCATTTCACCAGGCGATAGCCCGCGTCGAAGGCTCGCTCGACACGAAGCAGGTGCGAAAGCCGTGGGTCGGCAACCCCATAGGGACCATTGGATCCCGGGCCCGCGATGGTGACGGATGGGTTGTCCCACTTCGACACATGGTTGCGTCGGAACTTCTCCCGGCGAGGTTGATGCGCGTCGAGCACTCCGTTCAGATCACGCCAGTCTCCACCGGCGGGGGTGAGCGCCAGGCGCACCCAGTTCTTCCACGCGAGCTTCGGGAGCGCGTGCATGGGTCCGCCTGCGATCTCGCCCGGCATGGGGAGGTGCTCGAGCACTTCGCCGACGCCGCGGACGCGCTTCTTCGGCGGCTGGTAAATCAGCGCCGGCACGCTCCGGGAATGGCGAGCGATCCGGAGCCAGCGTCGTCGATGCTGGGCGAGGCCTCCGAGCTCTCCACAATCGTGGTAGCCATCGTGCATCACGTAGCCGGCCGAGGTGAGGAGGCGGTGGAGATCCTCGAGCATCACGGGGGCTCGACTGGTGAGCCTGGGCACGTTCTCGTTGAGCAGCAGCGGGATCGGCTCATCCCATGTCGACAGGAGCTGGCGCGTCCAGATCAAGGCGAGGCGGTTCATCTCGCGGTAGTGCTCGGTCTCGGCCTGCTCGTTGGAGATGAGGGCGCTGCCGCCTTGGCAAGGCGCCGAGCAGATCGACACGTCGGGGCGCGTGCCCCCGACGAACGCGCGCAGCTGCGAGGGGGTCAGCGTGCGGATATCGGCACAGAGCGCAGGTGCCTTCGTCAACATCTCGAAGTTCGCGCAAGCCTCCTTGTCGATGTCGATCCCGCCCACGATCTCGAAGCGGGCGCGGGTGCCCAGCATTTCGACCAGGGCGCGCTGAAATCCAAGCGCGGCCCCGCCGATGCCACAAAAGCCGAACAATACACGGTAGACACGCTCCCGCATCGGTCAGGCCGCCTTGCCGTCGTCGGTCGTTGGGAGGCAGGGCGAGGTCGCCTCGAGGGCTCGCCACTCGGCGGCGATCGCCTGGACGACCTCGCGAAACTTCTTCTTCGGCTCGGCGCGTTGCCGCTTGGCCACGGCCGACAGGACCAGCAACAGCGTACCGCGCGCCTTCTCGGAGAAGCGCCAGTTGTCGCGCTTCGTTCGGCCGTTGACCGTGACGTGCACAAAGACACCCATGTCCGGCCCCACCCCACAATCACCATGCACACCGATGGCCCGGGCCACGTACGCTACCGCGCGACCCGAGAAGCCCGCGTCTCCACCGATCGCCTCGCAGGAGTAGGTGCCGGTCTCGTCGATGTCGCGGCTGATCCGGACCGACTCGCCAGGCTCGAGCTGGTCGAGCGCCGCCGCGATGCGATCGAGGGGACGTGCCAGCTCGATCTCGATCGCCGGCGGCCGCGACAGGTCGATGCCCGTCGTGCGACGCAGGATGTCGACCTTGTGAAGGCATGCGGTGCGTCCATCGAAGAGCCCCTCGTTCTCGAGGCGGTCCACGAGCGAGAACGCCCGATCGGTGTCGCCGCTCGGCGGTGGCTCGGGTGCACCGACAACACGCGCAGCTTCGGCGTGTTGCCCCTGACGAAGCAGGGCGATGGCATCGGCGATAGCGACCTGGATCTGGACCGCCTTGGGGGTGCGAAGACGGGTGAGCACGATCACCATGGCGCGCTCGCTCAGGTGGTACTCGACGTGGGTCGACGCAGCGCCGTTGCCCCCCTCGACCGACACCTTGACCAGCAACGCAATCGGCTCGCGATCGAACCCCGCGCGCATGTGCGCGGCGTTCTCCATTGGCATCGCGAGGATCGCCCCGTCCTCGATGGCCGCCCGGATCGTCCTTCGGATGTCCCGCGGTCGAGACATCTCCACCCGTGTCCCGAGGTCGAGATCCCGCACACCGATGGCATCGGGGGCCGTCGTGTATCGATAGAGGCGCTCCCCACCTCGCTCCACGAGCTCGGCGCCGATGGGTGCACCGTCCACCTCGACCGTGGTGTCAGGCTTCCCATCGCGGTGCGCGTGACCCGGCTCGCTGGGGTCGAGCTTTGGACCCGCGGTCGGCTCCTGGGTCCTGCCGCTATGCACCACCTCCCCGCCGATCCTGAGCTCGAAGGACGCGCCCGGGGGAATCATCGCTGGCGCGGCCAGCACCGGGGGAGCGGGCTCGACGACAGGCATCGCGTCGGCGGCCGTAACCACGGGCGCCGTATCCCCAAGGGGCGTGTAGCGGTAGAGCAGCGAGCTGATCGTGCACGTGCTCGATCGACCACTGTTCGAGTCCTTCAGGTGGATCCGCTCCGGGCTCTCGATTGCTGTGATCTCGACGGTCTTGTGCTGATTCTCCTCGAGACGGCCTTGCCACCGTGAGCCGACATGAAGCGCGGTCGAGGGCTGTTCCTCGGCCAAGAGGGAGAGCGTGGGATTGCTTGTAGGGATAGACGTGGTATCCATGGTGTTCCTCGCGTTGTTTCGCCGTACCGAGCCGCCTCAGTTCTCCCTGGGGCGGTTCACTTTTGTGGGGTGGTGCCGGGGAGAATCGGCACCTGCGCCTGCGTTTCCGCGTGCGCCTTGGCGGCCTGCTTCTGCGCCTTCTCCTCGGCCTTTCGCTCCGCCTCGACCTCGTGCCAGAGCGCGACTTGCGGGTCTTTTCGCGCGGCGATTTCCAGCACCTCGGCCACGATCGACACGCCCACCGAGGGCTCGAGATCGGGCGCTTCGAGATCGTGCTCGAGACGCAGGCGCTCGATCATGTGTCGGCGGTAGAGGCGCTTGACCAGGGGCAGCTCGAGGTCGAAGTGATCGGCCGCCAGCTCGCAGCCTTCCTCGGCCGCCAGGCTCACCACGGCCTCGACGAGCGCCGTGTCGAGGCCCACGTCTTCCTCATCGTCGTCCACCGCGATGGCCATCGCGTCGCGAAGCTCGTCGCGCTCGAGCACGCTGTGGGCGATCTCGATCACCGTGTCCTCGTCGAGGTGCAGGGTCTGGGCGATCTCCTCGTCGGTGATCTCCTCCTCGTCGGGGCGCGCATCGATGACGTCGAGCACGCACGTCGGGAGCTTCCTCTCGCCCATGTCCGCGATCTCGAGATCGTCGGCCGGGTCGGGTTGGGCGCCGAGCTCGGGCCAGAGGTGATGACGACAGGTGGCCCACGGGCAGGGCCGGATCGACAGGGGGCCGCCTGACTCGCACTCTCCTCGAACCCGAGGGCGCACGGGCGCGTCCACCATGTCGGTGTCGGTGTCGGTGTCGACGTCCGCATTCGCATCCGCATCCGCATCCACAGAAGAAGCGTCGCGCGGCAGATCGAGGAGAGGGAGAGAGAGGCGGCTCATGGTCAATGCGCGGACCTGTCGCCGAGGTCGCCGTCCCCTGCCTCGTCGTCCCCGTGGTCCCCGAAGGCGATCCGTTGCTGCTTCTCCTCGCGGCTGAGGGGCCGGCTCGCGACGGTCTCTCGCGTGTCCGCGCGAACGATCCGCACTTCGTCCAGGACCCGCAGCTCACGACACGACACCTCCCTGTCCTCGCAGCGGCTGCGGACGATCTCCGCGAGCTCCCGGATGCGCTTCTCGGCCTTGTCGATCCGCTCCTTGAAGTCCTTGGTGACCTCTTTCTTCTCCTCCTGCAGAAGGTCGTGCTCGCGCACCAGCGTGGCCATCTCGTTCGATCGATCGGCCCACTCGCTATCGGTCAGGCGACAGCGGAGCGATCGGGTTTCGTGCACGTCGTTGCGGGACATGAAAGGTCTCCTTCGGGGGGTTGGGTGAAACGCGAGCGGGAGGCAGTGGACAGAGAGCAGGGGCCGGCTACTCGGCGGCGCGGTACGCCTCGCGGTCGTCGAGACCGTCAAGCTCACCGGGGTCACCCGGCCCACCGAGCGCGAGGTCGAAGTCGTCGAGCGCATCGACATCCGTGTCCGTGTCCTGGTCCTGCAACACCGGCAGGCGGCGCACGGGGCGGGCGTCCTTGTCGGCGAAGTCCTCGAGGACGGCGGCCTCGGGGGTCTCGGACGCGCGGGCCATCGCCAGCACCTCGATCTGCCGGATGCGCTCGCGGGTGATGTTCATGATCGCGCCGACCTCCTCGAGCGTGGCGCCCCCGCGATCGGCCACGTCGAGCACACAGCTCTCGGTGAGCTGGTCCGGCTCGAGGTCCGGGAAGTTCAGCTTGATCGCGCCCGACGTCGGGTTGACGTCGAGATACAGGTGATACTCGCAGGACACGTAGGGGCAGGGCCCGACCAGGCCCGTGGTGGGGTGAATGCGCGCGGTCATGCAGTCGGCCCGGACACGCGGCCGCGGGGCGCGCTCCTCGTCGGCGGGGTAGAGCAAACGACCCAGCTCGATCTCGCGTTTGGTCATGCGCTTGATGCTGATCGTCGAGGCCCGCACGGCGCGCTTTCGCTTCGAGCGGCGCTGCTCGCGGGTCATCGGCCGCGCTTCGGGCTCAGGCGCGGGGGCTTGCTCGGTCGCGATGGCCTTGGGGGTGGAGGACGTGCTCACGACGCCCCCTCCACGGTACCGATGGCCGCGCCCGTACGGGTGCCGGAGTCGGTGCTGGCGCCAGTCCCAGTCCCAGTGCCAGGTCCGACGACCCGCACGACGACGCCGCTGCCCGCCTGCCGGCCGATGCTGTGGAGCCGATCGTACAGCTCGTCGGTGCGGCACCGGATCACGACCGTGGTGGTGGTCTTGTGGATCTCCACCTCGCCCTCGAACAGCGGCGTCGGGCGCGAGGACGAAACGTCCTGGGCGATGCCATCGAGCGCGAGCTGGCGGGGGTCGGACGAGCTGCGGCGCTGACGCGACAGGAGCAGCGCCGAGCAAGGGTCAAGGACGTTCTCGACCGGCTCGCCTGTCGGTCCGCTCGCAGCGATCGCCGAAGGGATCGCCGTGGCCTTCGCGGCAGCCTTGCCGGCCTTCGCGCGCTTGACGCTCTCGTGCGATGGCACCGCCGGCACAGCGCCCGGGGCCGGGCGTCGGCCGACCATCCGCGGCGAGCTCGGCGTGGGGTTCTGGACGTCGACGCGGCAGTACTTGGGCCGCGGGGCCGGGCCGTACTTCTTCACCAGGCGCCGCTCGACGAGGTCGAGGATCGCGCGCTTGGTCGGGAAGAACGCGTAGCCCTTCGCAAAGCACCACTCGGACAGCCCGGAGTGGTCCTTCTCGTCGCGAAGCAGCTCGAGCAGGATCTCGTCGGATGGGACACGCAAGGGGGGCGCCATGGTCAGGACCTCGGGGAAGGCAAAGAGGCGAGCCTGGCGAGCAGCAACGGCAGCTCGCTCAGGCGGACGAGCAGGACGGGCACCAGCGGATCGCCAGCGCGGGGGTCGAACGCCGCAGGCGACGGCGCGGCGATCACGCCCGAGGGGCTCTGGTCGGCGCAGGCCTCGGCGGGGATCTCGGGGCGCGTGACATCGAGCACGTCGCTGTCGAGACGTGTGCGCAGGTCCTCGAAGGCCGCACGCTGCTCGGTCGAGGGTCCGACGGGCTGCGCGGGCCAAGAGGACGGCAGAGCAGGCATCTGGCTCGAGGGGACTGTCAGCGTGCGCGCCGACCAGCGGAACGAGCCATCGGGCGCCTGGATCGTGGTCATCCGGTAGGCCCCTCGCAGCCGACGCGAGGCCGACAGCAAGCTGTTCCGCGACACGTCCGACAACGCCTTCATGACCGCGTCGCGCGTGGTCGGGCCATGCTCGCGGAGGTGAGCGAGGATCCGTTCCTCGACGTTCGCGAGGTAGGCCCGGGTGACGCGGATCGCCGGGGCGTCCGAGGACGTGTCGCCCTGCTCTGCCGCTGGCTCCGAGGTCTCGTCGGGCTCCTGCTCGGGCGACGTGTCGTCTGCGAGCGCCTCGTCATCCGGAGCGGCCTCGTCGCTGTCGTGGCTCTCCTCGGCCGCTGCCGTTTCCCCACGGACCGCAGGCGCGACAGGTGCACGAGGGGGCGACGCGGGGACGGTCGGCGCGGTGGGGCTTGGGGATGCAGCGCCTGGCCGCGCGTCGCGTGCGTCGCGTGCCTCGCGCTCTCGCTCCTGCTGCCGGTCGAGCCAGCCCATCAGGTAGCGGGGTGGTTCCTCGACGCCGATCCGCACGATGAGCCGGGCGGCCAGGTGCTGCTCGAACAGCACCTGCATGGCGCTGAGGTCCGCGGCCGTGAAGCCCTTGTCGTGGGCGAGGACTTCGAGATCGGTCCACGAGCGAGGCCTGCGAAGCATCGCCTCGAACCGCTGGCGGAGCAGCGTGTGGGACAGGGGCGAGACCAGGACCGGATCGTCGTCCTCGGCCCGTGCTGCTGCAGCCTGGAGAGCGCTGTCGTCGACCGCCCAGTAGCGGGTCGTCTTCTTCGTGCGCGGGCCCGAGGAGGCCACGCGCCCCGTGCGCAGGACGGCATCGAACTGGTTGCGGACGAACTTCGTGTTCACGCCGATCGCGGCACAGAGATCCGCGAACGAGGTCGGCCCCCGCGATCGCAGGTGCTCGACGAGCCGGTCCTGGCGCTCGGTGATACGGAGCTTGAGCCAGGCCGTGGTGCCGATGCGGGCGGGGTGCCTCTTCTCGACGAGCGCTTCGGCCGGGGGCTCGGGCTCGGCCGGGTCATCGTCTTGGTCTTCGTTCTCGTCCTGGTCCTGGTCTTCGGGCGCTGCCTCGACCTTGTCGGTCCTCGGTGGAGGTGCGATCTTCGCGCGGGTCGTGGGGTCGGTGAGCCTGCCGTCGACCAGGCGCACACCGCGCTCGTCGAGCCAGGGCTTGATCAGGCGGGAGTAGTCGAGCGCCCGCAGCGTCGACCACGAGGCGACGTCTGCGAAGGTGAGCGGGCGGCTCTCCATCAGGGTGAGCAGCGTGCGCTGCCAGCCCGCCAGGTCGTTGTCGGGGCTCGCAGGCTCGGGCCCGAAAGGGTGCCGCGAGGAGTACGGATGGGTGCTCATCGCGTGCCCTCCGTGGCCAGCGTGTAGACCACCGCCGACCGATGGCCGCGCATCCGGATCCGCCCCTCCGCTCGCAGAAGACCGAGGGCTTGCTGGATCCGGTTGCGGCTCATGTGCGCCCCGAGCTCGTCCTGGATCTGCCCAAGGTTGAGCGGGCTGCTCCGGGCGAGCAGCGCAAGGATGCGGTCCTCTCGATCACGCTGCGCCGTCGAGGGCTGTCCCGTGGTCTGCACGCCGCTCTTCGGTGCCTCCGGGACCGGGGCCTGGTCGGTGTCGCTCGACGTGCCTTCCTCGCCTTCGTCGTCGTCCCCGTCGTCCCCGTCGTCCTCGACGACCACCCGCAAGGGCCCCGAGGCACGCATGCGATCCAGCGACTGGCGCAGCTCCACGTACGAGGCGTCGCGCGCCAGGGTGCGGCTCATCCTGCGGGTGGCGTGGGCTTCGATCTGGCGGATGCGTTCGCGGCTGACCCCGAACGCCTGCCCGACCTCCTCGAGCGTCGACCCCCCGCGATCGGCCACGTCGAGCGCACACGTCTCGGGCAGGTCCTGCTCGCTGCGATCGTCCAGGCGACTCTTGCCCGGAGCGACATCGACGAGCAGCGAGTACCGGCACGACGCCCAGGGGCAGGGCAGCACCTCGCCGGTCTCGGGGTGGGTCCGATAGGGGAGGCATTCACCACGTACGCGCGGGCGCTGGGGCTCCCATGTGGACAGGGCGACGAGCGCGGTGCTCATCGGTGACGCCCCGCCAGGTAGGCCATCATCCGCTGGAGATCGCCCATCATGGCCGCGCAGGCCGCGACCATCCGGGGCTCCTCCTCGTCGTCGATGATGCCGTCCTCGAGGATGTCGACCACCTCGGAAAAGCGCTTCGCGAAGGCCGAGAGGAACTTGTCGGGCTTGACCGCGCGGGTCTTCTGAAGCGCCGCAATCCTGAGCGTGTACAGGGTCAGGGCCAGCTCGGGATCGGCCTCGATCACCGCCGGGTTGAACACCGAGGCGCCGTCCGCCCGGAGCCACTCGCGGACCTTGGCGCGTGAGCTTCCGCCCGCTTCCGCGAGGTCCTCCTGTGAGCGGCGAAGGGTGGCAAGGACGAGCTGCAGGTGGCCGGCGATCTCCGCCTGACGCGCAGCACGCCCGGCCTTGGCCCGGGCACGCTTTCGCTGGAGCTGGTGCGCGCGGGCATCGAGGCGCGCCGCGGTGGGCATCTCCTGCGAGAGAGGCGCTTCGGGAGGCACGCCCGCATTTCCAACGGCGGGCATTGGTTCGGCGGTATCGCGGGCCGCATTTTCGCGATCGTGATGGTTCATCTTCGGGAGCTCCTGGACGCGGTGCTGAAATCAGTGGAACGCGGTCCACTCGACGGGCGAGGTCGGCAGGACACGGGCGGGCGCGGGGATGCGCTGGGTGGTGGCGGCGTCGATCAACTCGGCGCGCTTCACGCCCGTGAGCTCGAGGATCATCGCGCGGGCGGTGGTCGTGGGACCAAGGTCGGCGTCGTGGTACTCCCGCGACAGGGTGGGGAACGACAGGGTGACGAGGCGCTGACGCTCGATCGCAAGGTCCGCCTCGACACGGGCGAGCGCGTCGGGCGGGACGAGGCGCGCGGCGGGCTTGGCGCGGCGGGCCATTCAGTGGCCCCCGAGATGGGAGAGGCGCACGTGTGCTCGCTCGGCGAGAACAGCGAGACTGACCCAGAAGAGGAATTGAAGGCGGCGCATGGGTCAGCGCCTCGCCCAGGTTGCGAGGGAGTCCACAGCGGCGCGGCAGGAGTCCTTGGTCTCACGTGCAACCGACTCGAGGGCCTCTGCGGTGACGCCAACCGTGGCGAGAGGAACGACGACGACCCAGTAGATGAAGAGGCGCATGGGTCAGCCCCTCGCCCTGACGAAGGTCACCAGCGCGTCGATGACGTGGTGCGCCCGGGGCTCGATCCGACACCCGCGCATGGCTCGTTGCACGCTCTCGACGTACGAGAGGGCGGCCTGGTGCCCGCGCTCTCGCAGCAGATGGATCGCGTTGTGCGTGGTGCCGACGGCACGCAACGGAGCGGTACTCCATGCGCCTTCCACAGTTCGCTCGAGCTGCCGCGCACATGCTTCGTTCTGAGAGCGCTCGTTGCGCTCGATCCCTGCGGCGTGAAGCTCTGCGAAGTGCCCAGCCTCGGCGGCGTATGCGAAGTCGAGCATCGATCAGACCCTCTCCCCGCGGGCATTCTTGCCGGTGCAGTGATTTTTGATGCAGCTGCGCGCGATGGCCCGCCGGCATGACATCCTTTTCGTCGCTGACGAAGTCATCACCGGCTTCGGCCGACTCGGGGCGTGGTTCGCCAGCCAGCTGTGGGACTTGGATCCAGACCTGATGACGCTGGCCAAGGGCATCACCAGCGGCTACCTGCCGCTGGGCGCGACGATGGTCAGCGACGAACTGGTCGACACCCTCAACACCGGCGGCTACCTCGCCCACGGCTTCACCTACAGCGGCCACCCGACGCCGTGCGCGGCGGCGCTGGCGAACCTGGACATCATCGAAGACGAAAAGCTGATCGAAACAACGCGTGACCTGACGGGGCCGTATTTCCAGCGGAAGTTGGCGGAACTCGCCACGCATCCCGTTGTCGGCGAAGTGCGCGGCTTCGGGCTGATCGGCGCGATCGAATTGAAACCCGGCGGCAGCAACACGCTGGGCGCGAAGGCGGCCGCGGTCGCCCGGCAGGAAGGCGTCATCGTCCGCGGCATTCGTGATTTGATCGCGATGAGCCCGCCACTGACGACGAACACGATGGAGATTGACGAGTTGTTCGCGGCCGTGGCCCGAACGCTGGACGCTCTGATCCCCTCTCCCGGTACTCCGGGGGAGGGCTAGGGAGGGGGTCTGTCCGACCGCCGCAAAGGGCGAATGTCTACTCGTCTTCATCAGCGCCGAGTTCGAATGACCGGAAGTTTTTTCGACGCTTGGCCCCCTCCCTAACCCTCCCCCGGAATACCGGGAGAGGGGACCGGACGGCACCCGCCAGCGGGCAGACATCTACACCTCGCCAGCCGCCGCCGTTACACTCCCCCGTCCCATGACCAACGTCCCCACGCTCGCCCCGGCCGACCTGGCCAAGCCCATCGACAACGTCTTTGCGCTCGCCGCCAAGAAGGTCCAGCTGATCGAAAAAACGTGGGACGTTTCCCGCGGCACACCGGTCTTCACCGTCGAAGGCAAGTACACCACCCGCGGCTGGACTGAATGGACCGAAGGCTTCGTCTACGGCGACGCGATCCTGGCCTACGAACACACCGGCGATAAGGCGTTGCTCGAGATCGGCCGGAAGAAAA
>JAOYMO020023156.1:0-14051 GCA_025802455.2 Iodosphaeria phyllophila | reverse complement strand
GCGGTGTCCGCCGCCACCATGACCGCCGCCGTATCCACCGCGACCGCCGCCACCATAGCCGCCGCGACCGCCTCCTCCCCCACCAGCACCGCCACTCCCCGCCTTCCCCGCCGCCGCATTCGCAGTCCTCGCCTTGCGCATTACAGGCTGATAGACATCATTGAAATTCATGGCGACGCCCAAGAAGCGCAGCTCCGTGTCGGCCTGATAGGCCAGATCGCCGAGCAGGATCTGCAGCCGCGTGCGGAACCTGTCCCCCAGGTTGCGGAGCCGGTCTGCCAGGGCCGGGAACTCGCTATGAGGCTCTTTGGCCGCAGTAGCAGCGGAAGCTGTCTGAGGCTGCGGTTGCGCGGTCGTGGGTTTTTTGAACTTGGAGGGTGGGTGGGCGGTAGATGCTGTAGTGGTGGTGGAGGAGCTTGCTAGATCCGCTTCCTGACGTGTCGTAAAGTCTGATACGCTCCAGCTGTACAGGCCGTCCACCCCGTCGCGGTACGCCAGCATGATGCGCAGCAGGTCGCCCAGCTGGACCATGTAGCTATTGCCGTCCTCATCGTCCTTGTCCTCCTTCTTCTGCGCATCCGCTCCGCCAGCACCCGGCATGCCGACCCCGGGTGGATCGCCCAAGCGGCGTTTCCTCGCTCCCAGCAGGCCCTTATGCGTGATGGAATTCAAGTACTCAACGTGCGCATGGATCATGTCGTCGAGAGTGAGATCGTCCCTGGCCAGCCGGGCCTGTAGACGGCTCCAGCTGGTCTCGATGACTTCGAAGAGGATATAATACAGTAGCTGGCCGACAAAATGGACCATCTCGGCCAGGACGCCGCGCGTGTGCTTCCACACTTTGGCGACGCGGTCTTCCTTGGTTTGCTTCAGCACGCCGCGCGAGCCGGTCGTCAATTTGCGCCAGGTGCTGGCTAGCGCGAACTCGACGCGTTTCAGGCGCCACAGGAAATTGAAGACTTTGAGATACTGGCGCGAGCCCCAGTCCGAAACGACGACGTCGCAGGGCGGGGAAACTTTGTACTCCAGCGTAAAGCAGTCCCAGCCAATCTCACCGTGAGACAGCTGCAGCATGCGGGCGTCGAGACGCCGCAGGACCTCCGGACTGTCATACTGGGCGTTCGAGCCGCGGATAGCGTGCTCGAGCTGCGCGGTGAGGGTGTGGCGATACTGGGCGTTGGCGGGACGATCGAGATTTGCCGCCAGGGATTCCAAAAGCAAGGCGATGAAGTCGCCCTGGCCGAGAAGCATGTAGGATTTCAGGGCGCGCAAGTGGTGGAAAAGGGCGAATTTCTGGGTCATGAGGTGGCAGAGGCGGCTCATGGTGGTCTTGTAGGCGGCGTCGATCCAGTGCTCGAGGGTGGCGGACTTGGTGTCCGTGTAGCCGAGCTCGCGGGAGGAGTGCTTGGCGTAGTCGTCGACCCATGCGGCGTCGGCGCAAGAATGGCGGATGAAATTCAACGATTTCCCGATCAAGAACACTTTCTCGGCAAACTCGGGGGTCATGATGGAAGGTACCATGTACGGGATGACCAAATACTTGTCTTCCCAGACATTCGGCGCACCCCCGGATTTTCCCGCCCCAGTAACTTTAGTGCTGTTTTGAGCAGCAGCGGGCTGGGCCGACTGCTCCTGCACAAAGAACTCGAGATACGGATCCGAGAGCTCGCCGTCGTAGATCCATCGGCGGAGGATGTCATAAAAGGGGCGGGTGACGGGGACGAGGAGGCGCTCGGCAAAAGCACCGACCATGGGGTCGCCATAGGAAGAGGAGAAGCCGTGAATTAAGGAGATGAGTTGACCGCCGCGGCGGTTCTTATTGGATTCCTCAGCGATCATGCTCAGGAGTCGCAAGCCCATGGTAGCCTCGCGGGTCCAGACTACGCAGCGCTTGAGGGTTACGCCGGTGGTGCCGAGGCCGGCGCGTGGGATGCCGTCATCGATGGAGGCGAGGGCAGCCCGGATCTGGCCTTCCAGGGTGGCCACGAGGGTTAAGTAGGAGCGCAGCTCATCCGTAATGGCGGCCCGTAAGCTCTGATTCAAAAGACCTTTGGCGGGCGTCTTGACAAATTCATCTAGACTTCGATAGAGCAGCGAGGGCTCGGCTAGCTGGTTGAGCAGAGAGATCAAGGGAGCAGGTAGAGACCGGGGTAAGCGGAGCAGATTTTCTTTGGTGAAAGGCAGATTGGTAGATGACAGACCCTGCAGTGTATATGGCAAGTCACGCAACAGCCCGGGCTCAGACGGTTCATAATCGGAGAACTGGTCATGCGTAGCCAGTAACTTGGACTTGATAGCCACCTCGCGTTTCTGCGGGCTACCAGTCCCAGAATCTCTGTCGTTGGTGGTAGTTAGCTGGCGCTGCTTGTCCGCGGCGGTGGCAGGGGCGGCGGCTTTAGACTCAGCGATCTCATCTACTGAATCATTATCCCAGTTCGTATTCTTGGATCTTGAATGCTGTCTCTGTTGCTTGTCATGATCGGGCTCCTCATCTACGGAATGGCCGAAGTTCCTCCGCCTCTCTTCCCTTGCACTGCGCTCCTCCTTCACAAACTCGTTATAGGCATGCGGATCATCCAGGTCCGGGTCCGCCGAATCGGCTAGCTGATGCAGCAAAAACAGAATAGCCCATTTCTGATTCAGTACGGGCAAGGCCAGCAGTCTTGAATACAAATTGGAAAACCTCAGGGCCTGGGCGGGGCTGGTCTGGGACAATTTACGGCGAATCAAGTCAGAGGCATGGTTGACGTCGGTGGTGGGGGAGGAGGAAGCCGGGCGGTGGTCGCGGATGGCGTCTTCGACGGATGTTTTCAGCCATTCCTGACGGACCTTGGCGTAGTCGGAGGAGTCGAAGGTTAGGGGCGCGATCTGTGTGACAAGGCGGTCGATGCTCAGGGCGATGCGCTTTTCACGTTCTTGGTTTTGGGGTGTGTTGGTGGAGGTGGATGGGCCTGTCATGGCTGCATTTTTCTGCGGTGGTTATACGGTTTTCTAGATGTGTGTGTGTGTGCCTTGGTATTTTCGGGTTGTTTGACTTTGGGTAGTTGGATATCGAAGCTCTTCTCGGCTCACTCGAGAAAACTTCCTCGCGTAAACACGTGAATGCGATTGTCTACAGGTATTTTAGCTCTCGTTGTCGCGAACCTCATCTGGTGTGGCAGCTCCTCCCAAGTAAACATCTGCAAGGTTGATGTCATGTGCTCTCAGGGACCACGAGCAAGATGCTGCACGGTACGAAGTTGCATAGACTGGTACTTATCTTGCTGAGGGAAAATGAGTTCAATGGAAAGTTATTTCTTTTTAACCTCCAAGTACCGGTCGACCTCCCCCCCCCCCCTGCAAGCTTCCCCACCACAGCTGCCCTTCTGCCGTGATTGACTCGGCTTCTTCCGACCTCACCTCTCCTTCCTTTCGCAAAGCGCCCTCACACATACTCACCTGCCTGACAATCACGTCTCGCCGAGCCAGCTGCTGTTGAGGACAGCCAATGCGCACAACCACTACAATTCAACAGCGCCCGTCGATCGCGAAGCTGATCGCATCAATTCGCCGTTCAGGAATGTAAGCGCAACTATGCTCTCTGCTCGAGGGGTCTTTTTTGCTCGCGACGAGAAGGAACGAAACCCCGCCATTTAGTGGAATCGAGGTTGCGTCACCGTTTTAGCGTGTGTTGGTTGGTGAAGACGCGTTTGCGACTGCGCTAATAGTGTAGCTTCGACTAATTGGCCGCGTCTCAGTTCTCGGCTTGACTTGGTCGCATTATTCGCACCATTACTGGCAATCATCACATCTCCCTCCCACACTACGCACCACAACACACTCACACCGCACTCACAACGCGTGCGCGACGCGCACACACACACACACACACACGACGCAACAATCACCAAGCTACGGAAAGACAGAAACGCAGACATTCGTCGCCAAAATGCCTGATATCGATCCGGCAGCGTTGAGCTGCCAACCGGCTTCCCTCATGACGTCGACAAATCTGAAGCAGCCTCTACTCTCCGCAATGTCACCACTGGCTGCGCCCAAGATGGCCAGGGCGGCGCAATTGATCCCGCCGCGCATCGATCAGGAGCCTATTTATGCGGCGCTGAGGAGCGCTGTCGGGAGGGAGAAATGGACGGCGTATAAGGAGACCATTGGCCAGTTTCTACTCGGTGGGTTGACTCTTCTTTGTTTTCTTTCTTTCATTCCCAATTCCCTATCCAACGCTAATCAATCACACTCTCTCCCTATATGACAGGTCATCTCAACCAAAGCGAATATGTAGCCCTCATCGACCCGATCCTTTCCTCCTCCTCCCCCACAGGCGAGACTGCGCATCTACACAACCGGCTCATGATGACCATTTACGGAAACCTGACACGGGAAATGCCGGAAACCGGGCTGGCGCCGTGGGTCTCGGCTAACGACAAGCCAGCGGTGGCCACGGCGGCCACTGGCAGTAAAGCCGTGACGGGAGATGCCACGGAGAGGAGGCTCAAGGAGCAGGTGATGCAGCTGCCGGCGAGAGATCGGAGACGAGTCAAGGACTTGATGGCCAATGATGTGGGTTTCACTTTAGTTTTCTATCTTTTATTTTTTTTATATTTTATTTTATTTTATTCTATTCTATTTCATTGAATACTCAATATACTAACTAACATACCTCGTGTCCAGTTGGACAATTACGAATCGTACACCACGGCTTTTGCTGAGTCCCAACGCAAACGCAACAACATTAATGACATCACCAATGCCAAAGCGGCCGACATGGCCCCTAGTGGGCTGAATAAACTGAGTAAGCTATCAATCACCACTACCAAATAAACACTGATGATGATGATTCGCTGATCACCAATCCCCAAACAAAAAAAGACCTGGATCTCGAAATCCGAAAACGTTACGCTCAACCTCTGTCCATCGAATCGGGCGAATTCCCCGACCAAGCCGCCATCGAAGCTCGCATGCTGCCCATCTGCTATGAGCTAGGCTTGACTTCGGGCCATTCGGTCGAGTCCTCCCACTTGCTCAGCATGGCCGCCGAGAGCTTTATCAAGGAAATGATCGGAACGATCTACAGCCGCACCCGCTCCAACCCGCCCGCCGACACTGGTCACTGGATCTCCACCCATCGCTATAAGAAGCAGCTGCGGAAGGAGGAGAACTTGGCCGGCCGCGGTGACTTGTCCAGGGATAAGACTGGATTGCTCCCAGTTGAAGCGAAGTCGGCGAGTGATAGACGGCCCATCAGCATGGCCGATCTCAGACTGGCTATCGAAGTCGGCGATTGCGGCTTAGCCACCCTGTCCACCGTCAGGAAGGGAATAGTCTACAGCTACCGTGACGGCGAGCTGGAGAACTGGTCCAAGTACTCTTACCTCAAGCGTAACCACCACTCTGGCCCCACCAAAAAGCGTGTCTCCCACTCCAACTCCCACCCCGCCACCTTCTCCTCCAACAACAACAACAACAATAAGAATACCGCTGCTATTCACACGGTCACGAGCAATACGACAGACGATGTCGAGATGAGTGGCATGGGCGTCATGAGCGTCTTGCCGAATGGCATCACCACTAACTATCCCGTCGGCGAGCCCATGCGCATTGACCTCCCCGAAGAAGACCCATACTGCAACGGCTTCGACGAGGCTGATGCCAAGGTCATGGAGGGTGAAGAGCTCGACGAAATTTTGGACCTGTGTCTTGCTGCGAACTCCTAGGACGAGAACGCTTGCAACCAACATCAGACCCGAAGGTCCGAGGAGGAGGAGGAGGAGGAGGAGGAAGTTCAGGAACAACTTGGCTCTCACGGCGGATCTCATTCTCCATCTTCATCTCCATCTTCATCTCCATCTTCATCTCCATCTTCACCTCCACCGCCATCACCATCTCAATCCCAACAACCACGACGATCGGCACAAACCGGCACCAGCAAGTTCATGTCCTGCATCGCCTGCGAACAACGCCGCGTCACCCTCAACCTCCAGGATCTCGAGGAACTTGAAAACGCAGGATCCTCCTATCGCGGCGGCACGAAAAAGGCATTCGAACCGACAAAGAAACCCAGTCTACCGGGCCATGGTATCGCCGTGGTTTTGCCTTCCTGTCGCGGCAGCAAATACGATATTTCCGAATTCGACGATGAGGTTGACGACGAAGACGAAGATACCACTGCCACTATCACTGCCACTATCACTACCACTACTACTACCACCATCTCCTCCTCCTCCTCCTCCACCGAATGTGAGAAATCCAGGGATGTAAAGATTGGGTCGAAATACGCCCGCGAGCGCAAGACTTTGTTTTTGAGTCAGGAGATGCTGCTACAGCTGAAACAGATGGGGAGTTCGTGGGACGACCGCGAGAAGAAGAGACAGGGGAAGTGCGTTGTGCCCGGGAAGAAGGGCGCTCATGAGGAGGGGAAAGTCGGAAAGAAGGTCGTGGAACCCGAGCCGAGGGTGACCCAGCTTAGAGGGGGGGATTCGGGGCAGCTGAGGGGTGTAGGAATTTCGGAGGACGGCGGTGATGTTGATGCTGCTGTGGGTGGCGCACAGGCCACGCCGATAAAGGAGAACTCGACGACACTTCCAACTGGGCAGAATTCGGCACACGACGGTGCTATCGGCGATGTTGGTCGCAGTGGTGGCGGCAAGCGAGTCACCTTGTCAGAGGAGGATTTGAAGAAGCTTCAGGTCGTGGGCATTTCGGTCAAAGGAGGTGCCGGTGCAGAGGCTGCATTGGCTGGGCGTTAGGGGACAGGGCATTTGCAGGGAATGGCATAGGGGGAGGACGGTTCAACTGAAATGTGGCATCTTGGAGTATGGCATGGCTGGCATGAACGGCGTTGGAGGATAGACTTGGTTGCTTGCTTGCTTATTTGGTGGAGTTTTTTCTGCGCACTTCCCTCCCCCTCTCCGATTCTTCGCTCACCCGATTGGGCATGGTCCACTCGATTCGACACAGCACTAATCGGCGGAATTGTCGCCGTCAAAACGACCTACATTATACACATACTCGTGTGTAGTCGAATCACCGAGGGGGATGGAGCGCCTTTTTTCTTTGCTTCCTATACATCATCGGTGCTTTTCATATATGCTTCAGACGGCTAAACCAACTGCTTCGAACGATACCCCTTGGGATTGGCTTCTGTCTTTCGTCATTTCTCAGCTGTTTCGTTATTTTTGGGAGGGGAGGGGGGGAAATGCGAGGACAAATAAAAGTGTTGCTAGGATCGTGTGAAACGACGGAACGAAGGGGGCACATGAGCACCGGGGAGGAAGGTTCATGTTGCTTGATGGAGACGTGTAGTAGCGGAGCTCTTGTTCGACTTTGAGCGATCGATCGTGCGGCAAGAGGGCATGGCACCTGTATGGATCTACCGAGCTCGGGGCGATCAAAAAACCATGATGAGCTTGAGAAATGACAGGTTTCGCTTTGCTGTGATGTAGATATGGAGTCGGGAATCTGTGCGTGGTGTGTATTATGTAATAGAAATACTGACCTGCTTATTAAGATGCGAGATGTCTTGCTTGCATTGTGTTTTCAACCTTTCAGTTTGTTTCCTGAAGTATTCACTCGGGATTCCCAAGTCATTCCACCTGCCAAGCTATAAGGATCCAGCCTCGTTCCGCAGCTATCCTCGTGCTCCTTTCCCCACGTCTTTTACGTAATCACGTGTCGAGGTGTATGAGTGGCTTTGAAGAGGTCGTTGGGTGGGGAGGGGGTTCGGATACGTTGATTCGGAATTCGAGGGTGCGGTTAGGAGGGGGTTGATATATTATACGTTTGAGGCGTTTGCTCAGAAGGTATTCAGGCTGGGGCTAGCCCGGCAACACGGTACGACATCAGTAATAGTGTGATCACCACAAATGAGAACGATTACAAGGCTTATTACCAGACCCAATAATATGTAGCATAAAAAGAACAAGGTTTTGTACAGTGTCGTTGTGGTTTTGAATGGGTTAGAAGTCGGGAAGCAACTCCAGTTTAGATTGGATCTGGATCGTCGATGTAACTGCATAATTTAATTGTTTTCGCTCATTATCATTTTGAAGTGCCCGGGATTACTCGGCTACGTGAAATGGCTGTTTCTAGAGCTGGCGGTGGACCAGATCATTTGGAAGCGCCCGGGACTTCGTGTTTTCTCAAGGTGACGAACGATCATTCTATTCTATGCCGCCTCTTCGGTCCTTTACATCTTTTGCAAAGTCCTGCCGTGGAAAACGCCAGTGATTTCTCGTTGATCGATTAAACCGTCGTCCCAAATTTTCGCGTGTTAGATTTTAAACCCAGGACGAGAACCGTGAAACCTGGCGCATTTAAAAGGCACACTACTATTGGGGCGGGCTTCCCTTTGACTTGAAGCATTTTCCCAAAAAGGTCGAAATCCGGCTGCCGAAGGTTCTTCGGAGAAAGTTGGAACAAGTACGGCATATGTCCAAAATCGTAGAAAAGTCCGTGACAAGCACTATCTCCAGGTGACCCGTTGCACATAGATATCCCCAGCCCATCACACAAGCCCAGATTGCCAACTTCACTTCACTGCACCGTCACACACACGAGACCTTCACCTAGCCCAAACCTAGATTCACGCGCCACGCCCAAAACGAAAAAGAAAACTACATAAGCGTGGCCTCAAACCCCCAGCGGCATGTCCACTCGTAGAACAAACCCAGCCTCGCAAGCAACAGCTCGAACGACCACCGTTCCAAGCAAAAACCAAACACAGCTATTCCTTCACATTTGAACCACGAACCCGACACATCCCTTTCCTCGTTTCCGGCAACCACAATGACCCAGATCACTTCCTTGCGCGCCACGGTGCGTGCCAGCAAATCCCTCGACATCCACGTGGCCGACATTGGCAAGTGGATCTACCTGGGCGACATCGGCACTCCGGTCAAGAACCCCAGCATCAACGTGGACTACCTCGCTCCCGGCCACTCGCGTAAGTAGTACTGTACCGCATACATGTCGCGAAGCTGTCACCATGTCTGCCTGCTATCCCAACCCCTTCCTAGTTTACTCTCAACTCAGTTGAAAGCATGATTTCTGACTCAACGCTGTCGTGGGACCCGCAGTTGCCATCTATGGTACGAAATCCGAGGGTCCGAATCCTGTCATCACTACCGTCGGAAGACATGACTTGCCTGGCGGGAGCTTCTACATGGCGGTTAAATATTAGCTGATCCTGTGAGCGTGAGCGGCGAGGAAGTCTGGTTTTCGCTTGATAGATTAAGTCCAAGTTTCGAGCAGCTAAGTAAGATTATCGTACGCGAGCTTCTGGGATGGGGTGAGCACATGCTATGGGAGAAACTTAGGCACGTTGAAGTTCGGGCGTTTGCGCGTACTTAGTGAGAATCGATTTTTTTGGGTCGGGCTTGCCTGAATCAAGCTTTGACGATCCCATAATCTTGTTGGCTGTTGGCTTGATAGCGTGATGTGATATGCCAAGCGTTTCAAGCAGTCAAGCCACTATTTAATATTATGCAGTCATTATCCTAACGTGAGTAGCACGACTTGTGGAAACCCGTTATTCGTAGATAGTTGTCCCCGTAAGGCCTTCAGACAGTGTTACGCAGTCACAACATCAGAGAACACAAACATCTCTGGTGTTCACCGAATCATCTGGAAACGGAAAGTTGAGTAGCCAGTTTACACTAGCAGTCAGTTCCTAATTCCAAGCCCTGAGCGCCGAGAATCTGTTCAGCTCTCCCGCCGCCCTCTCAACCTTGCACCCCTTCTTCCCGATCCGATTAGCAGCCCAGTATCTACACTTTCCCCAGGGCAAAATGCCTGTACGGTTCGCCCACGTCCACAACCGGAAGCTCGCCCGTGACCAAGTCGAAGTCTGAATCCGGGTCGTCGTAATCCTCACTGAACCAAACTATAAAAGAGAACAAGTTAGAGAAGAGCTGATTCGAAATTTCAGAACGGATGACAGAGGAAAGAAAGATAAAGTAGTAGCGTTTCTCTGCACGAAGCATATTTTGCCGTGGCGATTTGAGGGGTACCAGAGAACAAAGAGCAAGAAACTCGGAGACGAGGATGCAGGAACGGTAGAAACTTACTGCGCCAACCCTTTTCAAGCTTCATGACCAGGACCTCTCGACGATCCTCCGTGATGCCTCGCAGCGACACGTCTTTCTTCTTATCCCTATCCGATGCGTACAATTCGTACGACTTGGCCCCTGCAAGCACCGCGCATGGTTTGCCTGGCATGTTTGCGTTGAGATGGGAACTCGGCCTGATATGAGAGTTTGATATTGGTGTTTGGCTGGGTATGGAATTGCTGAAGCCCTGCTGATATCTTCCGGTAGCTTTCGCTCCGGGTCCGCTTGATGGTATGAGCGTTGGTTATGAGTCGAATGCGAGAAGTGGAAGTGGCTCGATGTCTGCCTATATGCACGGTTTCGCGCTTGAGTAGTTTTGGCTTGCTGGGGGGTTGAAGATGGAGTTAATGCTGTGGAGAATTCTATAGGCAATTGAGATTTTGCGGCCTGGCAATGTGGTATGTAAAACATTATTATATGTAGGAGGGTGTGTGGAATATTCAATACCGCGGAGTCGCGGAACTATGCAGTCAGCTACGAATTGACATAGTTTACCATGATCAATCTCTTCGTTCACTAAGGAGGTCAATATTTCAATGCTAAAAGGTCATATCAATTAACCAAGTAGTGAGATATGGCGCTCGTTATCGTGGGCAAATTCACTGTGCCCGATGTAAAGATTGACAGGCTAACGTCGTTCACAGATCGATGCCCAACTCTTCGCATTGAATCTTAATCAGATCAACAATAACCTGCGTTTCATCTACTGAATCAATTGGAATCTGATTTATTATCTTTTTCTACATCTGCCTGACAAGTTCGAGCATTATGTACAATCCTTCCGCAGATGCCACAGCGCCGTATACCCGTCCGCGCCCTCTTCGCGAGGCGAATACATTTGCCCTCTTCCTCCTCCTGTATACCAACATCACCTCTAGAGGCCCGTAAAACTTGTGCATCATCTATATTAAGTGGCCCATCATATCGGCGAGGCATGTTCTAAAAAGGAAGAAATGTATAAGTCAAGTTGGAATGTTGAAATGTCTTAAAAGTTTGGGCATCGACTCGTGTGCGGCATCGACCTGTGGACGACGATACTGTAGATCAGATTCGATGATTATGATGACCGGGCCCATGAACCTTGGAACTATGTAGTTTGATACCAGTATTGACTCTCCCACGGGACAGAAAAGCCATCTGAACGTTCTGAAAGAACAATCATTGGGCTCTGTGATTACGTTTGACCAAATCTTGTGCCGGTATCACGATATAAAAGTAACTATCTCTCGAACACTCTCATGTCTGCGGGATGCCGATCATACATTGATTGGAATTGAGGCATAGTTAAGCACGATCAATCGAGACCGCAGTCACGTACGCATGAAGTGATGGAGTCCTCGGCCTTCGAGTAAATCGAGCACTCGACCAATGCTTTCCAGCGCTGAAGTTGAGGATTTGGGACACTCGGCGAAAAGATCCGGGATTCAACAAGCATATATTTCCGTAGAATCGGAAGAACTCAGGGCATCACACATGATTGCAGGGATATCGATAACCCGGCGCTTCCTGCTCGTCGATTTCCTAGTATCAGGAGGTCCTAGGACATAATCTTAGTGGGCTTATAAGTCGCCCACAACTTCTTTCAGACAATTAGGTAGTCCTGTGACCAATACCAGGACCTGAAGAACTGATCTATTTTGAATTTCCTCACCTCTTCACTGTTTTCTATTAGAATATTCACCTCCATCGCAACAGAATTCACCGGCACGGCCGAAACTCTACATATGTAACTTCAGCTCCCCAGGATGAATACCATCAGCGCATTATAGGAAAAAAAAAGGAATCCTAGAGATAGCAGCATAAGAGCGACAATCGAGCATCATTTTCCAGGCCTAATTTTCCGGGAGTAAGAACAACCATTTCATGTAAAAGTCGTTGAGGTGCAGGAATGCCCGGGCTCCCGAAAGTGATCGTCCTCATCCGCGGCCCCAAAGCCGGCTATAAATTTTAACAGGGAGATTTGGACAAATGGATACCTCTGTCCAAAATGAGCGTTTTCGTTTTGGAGGCAGAAATGTTCGTTGATCGGCTCAGTGACGGCCTCTGGGGTGAGTTTCATGATCTTTCCTACATCGCCAATTCTTGTTTTCGGCCCCCCTCTGCTTTCTTCGTGTCACGCGCATCCCATTACATTCCAAGAAATTAAAGTGGCGGTTAAGACCGCTTCAGTTTGTCCGAGCTGATCTGTCTTTCACTATTTGCCGTATTTGGTGACTCCAAGGAAGCCGAGGCAAAAGTCACCGCGAAAGGGGAGCACGTTCTGCCTGATTGGGGCAAGTGCATTGCAGTCAAGGATACACCCATCCCCAAGAAGTTATTTATAGGGGGAAAGAAGTCTTCCGAACGAAGGTTGGTCTGCACATGCGAGTGAAATGCAAGTTGTACCCCGGCTCAGGGGTTAGGGTTCAAGCGTGAGATAGGGGGTGAGCACGGACCATACATAGAAGCCGGGTCGCCAATACATATTCGTTTCCAGTTGATGATAAAAGGACTAGTCAAGCCGTCTTCGTTTGAACGCACTGGTAGTAGTAATGGCAGAGGAAAAATAGCCAGGCCCTCATTTTCTAGTTCCTCCGCTGTCTACGGAGTAGGTACGAGATTACTACATAGTAGCAAACTCGAAATGCTCGTGATCCAATGTGTCGATATTAAGAACAAACGCCACGTGGAAATTGGGATTCTTGTCAACGACTTACCAGTCGCTCGTTCTGAGAAACCGGCAAATCGTAGATTGATATGTCACCGGCGAGACTGGCAGGAGAGGAATTACCAAAACGGTCTATGCATTCTACAAACAGCCAATTGGACGATAGCGCAGTACGGCGGCTCTGAATCTGCCCTATGCAACCACATGTTTAGCACGTGAAGAGCTGGGTACTCCCGGTACTGTATCTTGCAGGAACATTGGTCGATACGTAGCACTACGATTGTTTCGCAGAGGGCAAGCCCACAACTCTGACTGAAAGATGCCTCAAATAATGACCAGTGGACAGACATCTAGCCGCGATGGACTAGAAGCGGGATGCACTGGAATTAAGATGACCCTCTCTATTTTTGCATAACCAAGGTAAGATATGCAAAGCTTTTGGACAAATCCAATACCGGTAAGTTCCATCCCAATTACACGACAGCTAGTCCAAAGGCTATCTCACTTCCAGCACATCATCACGCTTCTAGTTCATTGCGATTGCGCCGTTTAATCTGTTTTGCGTCAGTCCCGCCCATGTTCCGCTGTTTTTGTCTTCCTGCCTTCCATGTAGGACGTTGGATCATGCCAATCCATCATCATGATGATCGACTATGGATGGGTCGATAATGCTTGCCAGTGATCACCCACTAGCCAAGTCTTCCCTGCTGGTAATTACCAGTCTCTCGAGCGATTGATCGCAAAGGCCAGGCGCATCTTGATGGCAGTAATGACTGGCAAGTTAACATAGCAGCACGCAGGTGGCTGTTCCGGCCTCGCAGCACTCGGTGTTGTCTGAGGAACTCATGGTTTCCCTCGCTCACAGGTTTTCTTTCGTGTAAGAGCCACTGATGAATGCGTCTGAGCTGCCCGAACTTTTATCAGCGCTATCTGCTCAAAACCCAGGCAGAGACCTTGCCACTTCGTCAATGGACTTGCTGGTTGCACTGGAATGATGCATTTGATTTGACGTTCAACCACAACTTGACCCATCGCCATACCGTGTAGCGTACAGTGAACTTACATTGGCGGAAAAGTGAGGTATCCACAAGCTAGGCAAGAGCGTGGTGACATTAACGTACATAAAATAGTTGGACATTTTCCCACAGCCCCCGCTTAGTATGGATCCCCATTTTTTTTTTCTTTCGTGAAGTACCTGTCATAGAGGCCCTGAGCAACCGCACAGCTATCGATACCTTAGATTAAGTGAGAAAGTTGCTACCTGTTCTGAGAATTGGGAAAGCTCCGGTTTTGATATGGTG